>PVIJ01009759.1:0-64751 GCA_004024925.1 Scalopus aquaticus
TCCAATGAATCATAAACACACACACACACACACACACACACACACACACACACACACACACACACATGCCCATTGTATGCAAGTTCCGGAATTTAGCAGCGGTAGCCATCTGACTATCTCCACTTGCTGTTCCAAACAATGTCAAGATGTATAAGGTTATAGTTACATCATTTTGCAGGCTGTTGATTTTACCACTAAGGTAATTCCTAAAAGTGGGGTTTTGGGTCTGTCAAAGACATAAACATTGCTCATCTCCTGACACCAGCGTGTGGTGTCTGTCCTGGTTCTCTGTTCCCCAATGTGAACTGGGTGTCCAAAAATTTAATTCAGTTCTGACACTGCTCACCTGGAGTTAGTATCAGACACCACAAATTTAATGTCCCACCAGACTGCCCCTATGTCAGCCACAAATGAGGTGCCGTGATTATAAATGTGTGGGTTCCAGTGATACCATCACTCCCAACCAATAATTTGCAAGAAAAACTCACAGAATTTATTAAGAAAGTGCTTTACTCTTATTACTGGTTTATTTTCAAGGAATTAAGTCAGGAACAGCCAAAGGGAAGGTGTAGGTCTATAGGGTGGGGGTGTGGAAGAGCCTCCGCGCCCTCTTCCAGCACCCCAAAGCGTTGGCCAACCTAGAAGCTCCCTCGATCTCCTTCAAGATCTGAGAACTCAATCTCCAGCCCCATGTCCTCCCGGAGGGCAGAGAGAGGGGCTGCCGGTTCCGACCTTTGATCACCAAGCCCCGAGGCCCCACCTCATTAGCATACACTCAGGTCTGCTTGATGATGAAAGGCAGAAAGTCCTCCCATCACTTAGAGAATTCCAAGAGTTTCTGCAGCTCTGTGCCAGACACTGGAAACAAAGGCCAAATACACTTTTATCATACCATAGAGGGGCACTCAAAATAGCCCAACAGACCGGCTTGTACTCCCCCTCCTCCTGCAGCTTTGCCAACACGGCCCTCAGGCCCTGGCCTCCCGCCACCTTGGAGGTGATATGTGGAATCGCAGAGTAGCTGTTACTTGTATTTCTTTTATCCTGAATGAGGCTGAACATCTGAGCCACCCACTCCCCACCCTCAGCTTTCTTGAAGTATACTTAACAAACAAAAATTGTATATATTTACGATGTACAGTGATGTTTTGATATATATAATATATATACTATATATAAAATATATACTATATATAATATATAATATATAGTATATAATATATAATATTATAATATATAATATTACGTATAATATAATATTATATATAATATATAATATATTATATATAATATAGATTATATATAATATATAGCATATATTTAGTATATATAGTGTATATTTTGTATACTATGTATATACTATATATAATATACTATATATTATATATACTATATATAATATAATACATAATATATAAAATATTATAAAATATTATAATATATTATAATATTATAATATTATATTATATTGATTATATATATAATATAATAATATAATATATTATATTATTATATAATATAATATAATATATAAATATATAATATATTACATATTATACATATTATATATTTATTATAATATAGTATATTTTTATATAGTATATATTTTATATATTATATATTATAAATATTATATATTATAAATATTATATATGTAATATATATAGATGTGACTGCCATAATCAAGATAATGAGCATATCTTATCTCATAACATATTGTTATGAGAACAGTTGAGATCAACGCTCTTAGCAAATTTCAAGTGTACGGTACGGCGTTATTGACAGTCATTACGTCTCCAGGACTCACCTTACATAACTGGGTCTTTGTACCTACTGGCCAACTTCTCCACATATCTCCCCCTCCTCAGTCCTGGCAACCACCAAACTACTCTCTGCTTCTATGAATTTGACTTTTTCAGATTGAACTTCAAGTGAGATCATATAGTATTTGTCTTTCTGTGTCTGGCTTATTCACATAGCGTAATGCCCTCAAGGTTCTTTCATGTTGTTGCAAATGGCAGGATATCCTTTTTTAAGGTTGAGTAATATTCCACGGCACTTGTTTATATCTATATATATCTATATATCTATATATATACAAGATAGAATTTTCTCTATCCACTCGCCCCTCAATGACTGTTTCCATATCTTAGCTAATACCAATAATGCTGTAGTGAACATGTACGCGACTGCAGCTATTTCTTTGAGATAATGATTTCATCTCTTGGGTATATACACAGAGTGGGATGGCTGGATTAATGTGGTAATTCTCCTTTTCATTTTTGAGGAAACACCATACTGTGTTCCATTCCCACTGCATCAATTTACATTCCCACCCTGCAGCTCTGGGCTCCCTTTTCTCCACATCCTCACTGGTACTTGACTTTGTTTTTCCGTAATAGCCTTCCTACCAGGTGTGAGGTGATAGTGCACTGTGGTTTGATTTGCATTTCCCTGAGGATTAGTGATGCTGCGTGCCTTTCCTCACACCTGTTGGCCATTTGTGTATCTTCTGAGAAATGTCTGTTCAGGTGATCAGCCCATTTTTCAATCAACCACCCACTTTTTTGCCTAGAAGTTTCCCAATGAAACTGACTTTCCATTCACACCACACGGTAATAGCAGTACAGATGCCTGGGTTCCTTTGTGTGACACCTGGGTCCCTGCCTGACACCACTGCTGGGAGGTACACTCCCACGGTCCAAACCAGCCCCACTGTTGTAACCTGGACAAGAAGCACTTTTGTTTGTTATGCGACAACTGTCCAATGTTTACTGCTTCGGGAGCTAATGTTTCCTTCCCTGCTATCCCTCACTTGAGAATAAAAGGGGGCACGCTACTGGAAATGTTATGTAAACCCCAGAGTGCAATATAAACATAAGTGATGTTCTGGGGAGTCAGGTGATCCCACTGTCGGGAGGCATATACAGAGAGTGGGATTTCCCTTGTAGAAGAGGCAAGAACGTGACAATTTTTACACCATATGAGCAATGCCATTTGTGCCATGCCCATCTCCCTTCACACTTACATGGTTTCCATCTGTCCCCTTTCACAAGCTCTCCTGACTTCTGGTGTCTTCCTTTCGGAGGGTGCCACCGCTGGCATGGCCGCTGGCATACAAGCTGGGGTGCAGGCCAGAGGTGTGGGGGGTGAGAGGATTCACCAGAGACAGAGTGGGGAGCAGAACAGGCAGATCTACTGAAGTACACTGCTGAGGGGAGCAACAGGCGAGGCAGGAGAGGTCTGCTGCGCCATGTGGGAATGTCTCCGGCAGGGGATTGAACTAGTGCTGCAGTGGCTGCAGATAGCTTCAAAGTGCTGAGACTTAACCTGTTGCACCACCAAGGAGGCCCAGCAAATGCCTTTTAGATGTGTGCACAATGGAAACATTCTGGCATGAACACAGTGCATCAGTGGGTCATTTAGAGGGCTGTGTACATTGCAGATGTGGGTGAAGGAGTTGTGGAAGCCTCATTCTGTAACTTAGTGACCCAGCACCCGAATGACATGGGGAGGGGGCCTTTGCAAAGCTGTCATTGTCTGTCCATGTGGTAGGAGCACTCTCAGGAAATAAGGATGGGAAAGGGGGAGTTGTTTTGGTCTCGTGCTCAACCGCCATGTCAGACCATCCAAGAGCAGCCAATTGCAGCCTTACACATAGATGTTTGGCAGATAAAGGAGAAGTGTTCATCTCAACAGAGATGGTTTTCACTCTGTCCATTTTAAAACACTGTTAGGTCACAACTGTGGTTTATATTTCTATTCTGTGATGCTTGATTCAGTTTCCGCATCTGGGAAATGGTGGTGAGACTTCTATATCATCCTCATCTCTGGAAATGGGGACAGTCCCAGCACCAGTGATTAGATCTCCAAAGAGCAAAGTGGGTGAGTGTGGCGTGGTGTTCCCCGGCGGCCAGTGTCCCTACCTATTTTAACATCCCTGAAACAGAGTGTTCCCGGGGCCCTGATGGATAGAGGTCCAGGGAGTAGGATCTTTTGGCAGCAGCCTGCCTGGAGTCTTATGAGCAGCCAACTCAGAATGAAGATTAAGCACCAGTGAGCTTTGATGGACGATAGGCAGAGCTTGTCTTGAAATTGGTCTCTCAAAACAATATACAAACTAATACACAAATCAATGCAAAGTGTTTAAACCACCAGGAAAACTCAGCCCATCTATCACACTTAAGGAGAAGAGGGGGCCATGGACTTTGGCGATTGCCTGAGTCCCCAAGGCCCTGGGGAAGGAAACTCCATCTCTGGGAATTGACAGGCTGATTCAGCATCTCTGTCTTGAATTTGGAACCCAATATGGCTTGAAGGGGGCACATGGGAAGTGTCCCTGGCCCCCTATGTGCAATGGACATGTTCTGCATTGAAAGAGCTTTAGCCTCTTGTTTCTTTATCATCCCCCCCATGTCCACTAATGAGGGGGGCCAATCAGTCTTTGGGGGCGTAACAAGAGTCCTGAGGTAGGTGGCAGCTCAGTGATGATTTGCAAGTGCTGATCTCAACTCAGGGTGACTGAGACCCCCCAGTAAGGGGATTTGTGATCAGCTCACACTGTTGGTTCTCACGTGGGTGTGTGTTTGGAATATGTGTCTTTATTTTTAATAAATATTGTATGTATTTAAAGTATGAGACATGATGTTTTGGTGTTGACATAGTAAACTGATTCCTAAAAGCAAGCTAATTAACTTATCCGTCTCTTCACATAGTAATTATTTTGTTTTCTAGTGAAAACACTTGAAATCTACCCTTTTCAGAATTTCCAGTATTTGATATAGAATTAACTGTAGTCATGTTGTATTTTTGATCTCTAGTCTATTCATCCTACATAACTGCGATTTTTTTCTCTTTGACCAGCATCTCCCAATTTTCCCCACCTTGCCACACCTCATATCACTGAGTCTATTTCCATGTACTTGACTTTTTTAGATCCCACAACAAGTGAAATAATGCCGTGTTTTTCTTTCTGTGGGTGACTTATCTCATGTGGCATAATTATCCACCAGGTTTATCTGCATTGTTGCAAATGGCAGGGTCTCCTTTTTAAGGGTTGAGTAACATTCCACATAGATGTACGTTCATACATCACTTAACATTGGGCATATGTTCTGGGAAACATCATTAGGTGATTTCATCATTGTGTGAACATCATAGATGGTGTAGCCCATCACACACTTAGGTTATGTGGTATAGTGTTTTGGGACCACCATTGTGTATATGGTCTGTCATTGTCCTAAGTGTCATTAAACAATGCATGTAAATACCATAATTTCTTTACCCACTGATGGATCCTTAGGTTGTTGACATATCTTGGCTATTGTTTGGCTGTTGGAGTAATGTTGCAATGAACATGAATGACTGGTCCTTAGTTGTCACCGCAATTCCATTCTTCCTGCCCTTTGTGCATCTGGGGTGATTCATTTCTTTCTTCATTCTCTGCTTACTTTGGACCATTTTTTTCCCATTGAAAACAATTTTTAACTTTGTGTCAATCTTACTTTTCCTAGAAATTTCTTAACTGTTAGAGGAAGTGAATAAACACAACATATTTATAGCACTCCTTATGGTTTCCAAAGTCTTTTCATGCACATGGTTGGTAGTATCATCTCCATTTAACAGAAGAGGAGACTGAGGCACAGAGAAGAGAAATGCTGTGATAAGGCTACAGAAGGAAAAACCATGTAGGAATGCAGAATTGTCATTTTGGTACATTTCTCAAACTCTTAACCTCCAAAACACACATCTGCAAGGAGTTCTTTTTATCCCAGCTTCCACGGAGGTTCTGGTTTCTGTCAACAGAGAGGAAGAAACAAAGCCCCTCATGTTCACAGATATTGGGAAGCAGAGGCTAAGCTCACCCTAGAGAAGTTTTGGGGGTGTGGCTCTTGTCTGTGTACAGTCTTTAACCAGAGGGGCCCAAGGAGGCTCAGGCCTTACCCAGGCTATTAAATAGTGAAGTAACACAGCATTAAATGCACACAACAGACTCTTCACACCTCGTAGTGAAATTCAGCTGACACAACATCTGACATCTTTGCTGAATCTCAGTGCACAGCTCAGTAGCCTGTACATTTGCACTATCTGAGGCCTGTCTCCAGAAAGCTTTCTTTGCAAGATGAAAGATAACCAAATCCTGTCCACCACCTGCCTGTGTTTGTAAATAAAGTTTTATTGGAACACAGCATGTGCCCATTCATTCTCTATAGACTGGGGCCCTTCCTTGCAATGATGATGGAGTTGAGTAGTTGCCCCAGAGACTGTATGGCCCACAAAACTGAAACTACTTCAAATCTGGCCTTTGTGAAAGGAATTTGCCAACTCTCTATCTAAAGGAAAGTCAGTGCATTTCTGCGCTTGGTCAGACAGTGGACGAGAACCCCCAATCTGGGAGGCAGTCACTTTCTGCTATGTAGATGGAGGTTAACAGAAAGCCAGTCCACAAAAAGAGCAAAGCAGGAAGCAGAGGGGCCTGGAGATGGGAGAGGAAAGTGAATGGCAAATTCTGAGGCTTCAGTTCTGTATCCTTCCCAAGACCACCGTCTTTTGTTAGTTACTCCCAGCCCCTTATACTAAGACCATATCGTTTTTTGCTTAAGCTGACTCAAGTCAGTTCCTCTGTTTGGCAATGTGGATCCAACAATATACTGGAGAAGCTCAGTGTCTTCTATTACTCACAGATCGGTGGTGGCCCAGCCCATCCAAACCTATGCCAGAAGTCTGGCTTGCTTTCTGTCCTTTCTCCTGAGCGGCGAGTCTCTCCTGGCCCTGCCAGGAGAAGCAGGTGTGCACAAAGGCTGGCAGCTGAGCTGACACAGAGAAAATGTTGTTGGTGAGGGGCCGGATCAGAGCCCCAGAGTGTGGCCTCGTGCTCTTGACTGACAGCCACTGTGCCCTCCCAGCAGGGACTGGAGTGACCTCCGAACCTCTGGGCTCTAGCAGCTGCATTCAGGGGAAATGCCAGAAGCTGCCAAGCCTGGCCTTTCTGCCCTTGAACCCGTCGCAACATTTCTCTCAAGTCCACCTTGAATTTCCTTTTCTAACTTTTTAATAAAAACAAACTCAAATGTAATCTTGTTGAACACTTCTTAATCTTGCAACCCACTGAAATAAAACACATTGTTGGGCATGGAGAACAGGGCTCACAGTTCAAGTTTATAGTAAAATTCAAACCAAGTTTTAATCAGAACTTCTGGTTCAAGATGGTGACCTGAGCGCGTGCTTTTCATCTATGTCACCTCTTAGATTTCACTGGAATGAAACTAGAAGCAAGGTCTGTCATGGCAAAGAGATTGTGGAGGAAGGCAAGAAAGCTCAACATTTTTTTCTGGGAGATAAAAATGAACGGGATTTGTGTAATGCAACAGTCAGAAAACACAAGGCAGAATAGGAGAGAACTGTTGTGGACATGGCAGCCGTCAGGCACCTTCTGGAAACGAAGGTGCTGGGCTCAGGGTGGGCTGGTGTGATGGAGACAGGGCAAGGCTTGGTGGTTGGTAAAATCTACCTGCCATGCCTGGTACAGGTTGCCTGGTGTCTGCTCCAAGTCAACATGGAAAATTGAATATCTCTGAAGTTATACCAGTTTCCTGGAGAAAGCTGGGGTGTCCAGTGCAAATGGGGGTGCTCTGGGATAGAGCCGAGCACCTTCTGTCATTTGGGGAGTCATTGTCTGCTGTCAAGTCAGCTCTGTATCCATTCACCCTAATGCCACACCTGCCAGCAATCTTTCACACCCCACAGAGAATCCCACGTCAGATTCCCAGTGACAAAATAGATCCCTAGATTTCTAACGCGCTGCAGAAAACACCCACATCAGCTGCCTACTCCTTTTTAATTAGGGAAAGACACCAAAGATCTTAAGAACTAGAACCTGAAAGGGACAGGCTGGGAGAAGCAGATTGAACCCAGTGCAAATCAGTGTAATTCAGAAAAAGTCTTATAATTTATACACTCCAATTAAAGAGTATATTAGACCCATGAAGTAAGGATTAGATGCAATTTTAAAAGGAGCAGAAAGAATAAGAGACAGCTCTTAGAGATGAAAAAATTTGATTACCAAAATAAAAAATTTCAACCAAACAAACATGGAATATAAAGTCCAGGGAATGTCTCAGAATGCAGAATGGAAACATAAAAAAAAGAGAGAAATATTGTAGAAATGAAAACTCCTTCTGGGGTTAAACATAAAATGAAAAAAAAAAAGTCACAGAAAGAGAAAATGAAAGTAGAGAAACAGTAGAAGAAAGTTTCTCAGGACTGAAGAAGGACCTTCATTTTAAAGGGCTCAGTGTATCCCGCAAAACAAATGGAAACAACAACAGCCAAACAACCCAGCACCTGGACACTTTCCTGCAAAGTTTTCCAGAACCAGGGGTGCTGATGATCCATCCTCATATTGCCCAGAGGATCAAACGAGGCATTTCAAAGGAACTCAAGCTGGCAACTGGCTTTTCAGCTCTCAAGGCTAGAAGACTTTGTGTTGAGCTATTCTAAGAGAAGAAGACATATGTTGATGTTTTAAATTTTTAAATAACCCAATTTTCAATTAAATATCTAGCCAAAATAAGGACATTTAATTTCCATAGACTTTTTTTTTTTTTAATTATTTGAGGATGTTTCCCAGCAGCGTGGGAAGTAGAGGAAGGGAAGACATGGAACCCCGGAGTCAGGAGAGCTGCTACCATCAAGGAGATAGCTAGGGACCCCAGAGGAATAAACAATAGCAAGGGGGAGCACTATCAGATTTAGAGGACCACCAGTGCAATCTGGTGCCCTCTGCCAAAGAGAGCATTGGGAACAAGGCAACTCTTTGTGGTAGGTGGTAGGCTTGAGAGGATGGGAAATCCTGATGATGTGAGATGTGCCCCTTAGTGAAGGACACAAATGATGTATTTGGTCCTGGAGAAATGAAAAGTCATCATCCAAAGAGCAAGAGAAATGCATCATTATTTTAGACAATTTCAGGAATATGAGAAAGGACATTCATTGGATTCATTCTTCTTTGAGCGGCCTAGGCACTGTAAGCTCAGATCTGTAGAAAGGGAATGGATACAGCCACCTCTCTGGGCAGCGAGCCGTATGTATACAGTGACAACAATGCAAATACTGTTTAAAAAACACAGCCAAGCCCTGGAAGCTTAGAATATGGGGTGGTGGTTGCAGATGCAAATATTTACCCTGTCAACTTAGTGTGAAATTTTAGCTGGGCGTAGGTTGAAGATGGAGGACTTCTTCAAAGGTAGGGGCATACACTTTCCACCTCACCTGAAGGACATTCAAAATACTGACTTCAGTGGATGGATCGATAAATAAACAGAGACACAGTATGTATGTTATTTAATGTTATGGAAGTAACCAAATATAACTGCAGAAAATAATAAGAAAATCATACATTGAGCTAGGTCTTAAGGGAGGCAGTTTAAATGAGTTTAAGTCCTCAGATTTTACAGAGGTGAGTTGATGGATATCGTTGAAAATTGATAAACGGAGGGCTAGAGTTAGAAACGCCATCGGGATGAAATAGCAACCACCAACAGGGCATGGCTTTGTTTCTCTGGCTTCAATGGGGGGCCAGTTGTGGCCTAGCATGGTGGGGCTCCAGGCTGGGTCTCTGGTCACAATCAACATTTTCAGTTTCCCCACATGCACCGTGTAAGCAATATCACTTTCAGAGCAAAGTTACAGAGGGCTGTATACAGGCCCTGGCTGACTGCCCTTTCCCGTCTCAGCTCACGGTCTGTCCTGATCGCCACAGTTTACACTAGAGTGGAACATTCCATGGGGTTCCATGTGGTCAGTTGTGACTTACAGGATCCTGGTGATCGGAGGCAGAGCTGAGCAGCCATTGGTGGCACTGAGGGCCTGCTGAGAGCCACATATTTGTCATTGAGCAGCTGTGCGATGCTCTGCTGGTGATGTCTGCCTACCTGACATAGGACCAGGTCCCTGTGGCTGGTCCTGCTGCAGAATTGAGGCTGGACCTAGAGCCTGGACTGGAGCGGGGAGGAGAAGGTGCGAACAAAAGAGGGAAGGGGCTCAGCGGTCTCTGGCGGAGGATTATGGGGTCTTTGGTGGTGGGTGTGGTGTGGTAACACACATCTGAAGAGGCGTGAACCTATACTCCTAAATCATATAGGGTGTTGTAAATTAATGTTACCTTAACAAAAAAGAAAAAAACCCTATAAAACATGTGGCCATTCCCGCTCAGTCCCCCAAAAGCCAAGTAAACGAGTGGAGAGATGAGTGTCTGCCCTGTTGGAAGTGGACATTTGCTGCGAAGTTTTAGCTCCTCGTTCCCTCCCCACTGGGAAAGGCTGCCCGAGCACATTCAGAGGACAAAGAAGGGAAGCCGTAGAAATAAGAGAGAGAGACAGTGTTTTATTGTCAGTACCACTTCCACAAAATTAATCTCCTTGGGGGTTTTGTTTCTGTATTCTAATGGGCTAATGCAGGGTTCCACACGCTCGGTAATGGCTGTCTTCCTTCTCTCACTTTTTCTGTGTGTTTTTTCCAGTAAGCTGCTGATGGACCCAGGTCTCACGGCACATTGCTCTCTCTCCCCGGCCTGGCAGCAGGCCATTTTAACCCTGCTGGGAGCTGGTTTGCACCAAAGCAGAGACCGCACTCCCTCAGACCCAGCAATGGGGCACAGGTGTTTAAGGGTCATGCAGGCCGGAGAATCTGCCACTGATGGGACCTGGTCCCCAGCTGTCCTAGAGAAGTTCAAGGCCGGGCAGGCCCAGGGTCAGGATCAAGCAGCAGGCCAGGCGGGGCTCGGCGGTGCTTCTGTCCTCCCCAAGTGGGAGCTCTCTGCACATGGTCTTCTGCTCTGAGTCTGCTCCCAAGTTGCTGAGAGGCCTGGGCTTTATCACAGTTGAAAGTGAAGGCTGTTTTCCTTGCCGTTCACTTCCTGGTCCTCTGTTTTCCCCATCTGTGAAATGGGACTCCTAATGTTGGCTTGTTGAGGAGGGTGACCAAGGATCCTGCAAAAACTAACCCAACTGACCTCTGCATCCATGACACAGAGAAACTAGACGCCAGGTGAGGCTCTTGGCTGAGCTCTAGGCCCGGAGGGGGGGATGTGCCATTTCTAGAAAGCCCTTCACAGGCGTGTTTTATGGGCACAGCTGAAAACGGGCATACAGTAAAACACAAAGACAAGCGCATTGAACTGGCGGCCTCGTCCATTCTGCTTGACAGGCGGAAGTCACAGACCGGCGCGGGCACTCCCCTCTTGGCTATCGCCTGATGACGCGGAGAGCTTGTATTTTCCAAATGATATATTGTCTGATAAATTCTTATTACATCATCTCTATGGCCCATCGCCACTCACAATGGGAGAGCGTTGTAGGGAAAATGGATGCTCCCAATGGGATGGGGTATAGAGGTGGACGTGTGTGTGTGTGTGTGTGTGTGTGTGTGTGTGTGTAAAGGAGAGAGAACCACGAGTGTGTGCATGTGTGTAACGATCTCCTACTGAGAAAGTTTCATTAATATTAGTTGATGCACTTCCAGTTCTCACTTGTAAAATCAAGCATCTCTCCTGGGACTCTCCTTGGGGCTGCAGCTGGAATTAGGTGCTGTTAGTGAAAGGTGTGGAGAGGCTGTGCTAGGCCAAGGACGTCCAGGCTTCAGGAGTGAGACGAAAGGCTTTTGTCGGACTCAACATGGCCTCTTTAAAGAGGAGCGGAGGAAGGTAGACTACAGAGTGGAATGCAGACCTCTGGCATATGCCACACAGGAGAAAGAGGCTGAGGAGGGGGGTGAGCTAGTTCAGGGTTCCCAGACTCTCTCAGGGCCTCAACGATGCTTTTGCACAATCCTGGGGGAAAGTCTCCCTCCATTAGGAAGTAACATAGCTGCAAAGACCCTGGGAAGCCGTCTCCTGAGGCAAACGGCTGGTGTGTGAATGACCTTGGGTCAGTCGGCTCTGTGGACACTGCCCCCTGTACTGATGGGGGCGGAAAAGAGAAAGGGGGTGGTGGTATGATTCAGACCTCAAAGCAAGACCATCCATAGCACTTGGTCCCCGAAGACAGTCTGAGTCCTCTGTTGCTTCTCTGAGGCCTACAGAGCCAAGGCTATTAAGAGAGGATTTCTCTGACTTCAGTGGGTCTGCAGTAACAGCTATACCTGGGCAGTTTTTCTGTTGACTGTCTAGAAAGTTCCCCACTATTTGGCACACTCTGCTATGGAAGCTTGGCATCTGGGAGCTCTGGGAGAACACAACCAACCAGTCGTGTGTGAGCCTAGCTTTTGGTGCTGGGTGACCCGCAAGGTGGCCTGAGTATGTGCGGACATGAACTTACTTGCAAAAGATGTAAGTGTTGACAACATGTAGTTACCCTGGAAAAATTCAGAAGCAGTTTCAACTTTTTTCCCGTGCTGGTTCAGGGCTATTTTACTTTGAGTTACATAGGAGGGGGCTCATGATGTTTTCAGTGTTAGGGCTCTTGAACAGTTTGAATGCTTTGCACTTGGGGTCCCCTAGGTGGAGGAAGAGTGAGAATGGAACAGTCATTTCAGGGAGCCAAGGGCCCAGTGGACTTGGGTACAGCCTGATGAGTCCTAGGACTCATGGAAACTTCTGGAACTCTTTGTCTTCAGGGGTCTCATTAACTATCCTTATATTCAGGTTTATATTTTTGGAACATGACTTAGAGGAAAAGACTCACGGATACCCCAATGGTACCCTACTTTCTGGGCCCAGCTCAGTCCAACCTTGTAAAACTTAAGCCGCTGGCAGGTCCATGTGGCTCTGTCCATCCAGACTCCTGGCTGCCCCTACAGGGGACCCAAGAGCAGCAGCCAAAGGCCATGGGGCCCCCAACCAAGAATGTTGCTGTGGGTTTCTCTAGGAAGACTGGGGAGTCCCTTCTAAGAGGTGATGATATTAAGATGGTACAGGATTTGTCTAGGGAGTGCCAGCTTTCCACAGCAGGTGTGAGCTCCAATTGGAAAATGAGGAGCCTTAGAAAGTGGAGAGAGAGCTTCTCCAGACCTTTGTCCATAGGTTATCACCAAACACGCCCTCCCCCACTGCAGGTGAGCTGACCCTCATTCCCTTAATCCTGTGTCAACACTGGATCTCAGGCTATAAGATTCAGCTTTCAAGGTTTTACCCCTTCTGAATAGATTGATGTTTCTTTCTGTCCCCCTCAACATGCAGCTCTCTTTCTTTAGAGACCGCTTCCTTAGTGGCTTCCGTAGATGGAGGACTCACTCCTAAAGTTAGCGCTGTGTCTCCTGTGGCTCCACCACTAAGCCCAGGCCTCTTCCCTCTTGTAGCTTCTGTTTTTGCCTCTGCGAAGTGGGCAGCAGTACTGACCTCCTTCATCTAGCCTGGCCTTCAGTTAGCATTTGATCAATGTCAGCAGCTATGAGACGTGTACCTAAATAACCATGTCAGTTAGTTGAAGAACCTCAAGTTGTAGGATAAAGTCTAAGTAGTTTTGAGGGTGATTCTGGGAAAGGGTGTATGTTCTGGAGTTCTTTGCAAATGTGCAATGAAAGTGCAAATGTGGCTCTCTAGACAGACAAAACCACCTGAATTTGGGAGCAGGTGGTAGCTGTGTCCTGTCACTCACACTGCACACCCTGCCTGCGTGTTTTGTGTTGAACTTAGTTCATCTTACTTTCACACGCCCAAGCATGTTTCAAAATCTGCCTTGGTGGCTGTCTTAGGAAAGGGCCACGTGATGGAACAGGAGAGTGGCTCTTACCAACACTGGTTTTTTGAGTTATCTTAAAAGGTTTGCAGGGATGGTAGGGAAGGATGGGACTCTATAAGAAGAAAGGAAACCAGAGGGGAGTAGGCAGGGTGGCCATCAGTGAGAGTGCTCTGGAGAGCACTGGAGAGACAGCCACAAAGGCCGCTTGGAGACCCATCACACACACGCATAGTAGTAGTCAAAACTTAGAAAGAGCTAATGATGAGTCTTATTCTCCACAGTGAATGATTATATTACAGCAAGTCTGGGTGGTTGTGAGAGTTTGTCTGCACAAAAAGGAAGAAAAGAAAAACTAGCCCTGGTGGTTGGATGTTACTGGAGGAATTTCCTCTTCTGATGCTCTTTGTACCATGTCTGTTCCACAGAGAGGGGACCAGACCCTCCCTGGGGGGCCCTAGCCTTCACCCAGGCCTTTCTCATGCATCAGGGTACCACCAGGGCTGATGTTGGCAAAGTCTAGAAGGTTCTTGAATCCCCTTCCTGCCAGGGACCACATGTTCTTCCCATTTCACCACTTGATAACGGTGGTGGGGCTCGTCATAGAGACTGAGCTAACTCCACGCACACCGCGAAGTGATTATCTTCCATAGAAAGTTGCCCTTGCCAACTATGGATGCTTTTAAAATTGAGGCTGCATCTTCGCCTAGTGGAATGTTCATAACGGCAGAGCTCCGGGCCTCAGGTGTGTGCTGCAGCAGGTGAAAGGTGCTGTGGAACGGGTGATTTAGTGCAAAGCTCGTCTCAGAATCTCTTTGAATCATACTGCATAGTGACCTTTATGCTACCGGTGGTTAAAGGCTATCGCAGCAATTACAGTGCACAGAAAGCCCAGCACCGCCGGGAGAGGTTTGGAAAATACAGGGGATCTTGTTGCTCTATAACAGACCCTTGACATTCCTGAGGGCTGTGGCCTCACACCTTAGTGAATTACCAAATTTGAAGATGACACTAAGTGGTATAAATCCTAGCCTGGCAAAGTAATAAAGTATCATTGAAAAGTCTAGTGCCTCTTTCGGATCCATGACAAGTCTATAAAATGGGGCTCAGGTAACTCACAAAGGTGCTGTCTGGCCCAGACCATGGCAGGATTAGACTGCTTCTCTCTTCTCCCCCGTTGGGCCACTGTCTTCTTTTCAGACGCAGCTCCCCCCAAAGAGGCACAGGCTCTGTGGCCGCCCATGTGTTCCTGCCTATGGATGACAAATGGAGACGCCCTGTCACTGCACCAGGCTCAGAGTGCATGATTCAAGTTTGTGCCCTGGAAAAATGACTAACGACTGCACATCATGTGTCATAAATTATGGGCGCGATCATGAGTAGTTAACACTGTGCATGCCAAGCCTTGAGGGCCAAGGGCCCCGGGGCAGATTGCATGGAAGTGACCTTGACACGTGAGCCAGAGGCCTATGGACAGCATCCCTTATCCCTCACTGCCCAGGGCTGGATCTGGGCCTTCTGTGTTGGCCACAGGCTTTTTAATCTATCGTTAGTGTCTTGGGCTGCTGTAACAAAGTGTCCCAAACCTGGTGACCTGGAATAGGTGAAATATCTAGTCTCACAACTCTGAAGATCAGAGGTCCAAAATCAAGGCGTGCGCAAGGTCATGCCCCCTCTGACGGCACCAGGAGCTGTTCCAGGCTACTCTTCTAGATTCTAGAAGCTTCCGATGTGCCTTGGCTTGGAGGTGGCTGTTTGCTCTGAGTCTCTTCATGTCTCTGTGCACATCTGTCTCCACGTTCTTTCTTATAAGGACATCAGTTTGTATCGATTAGGGCTCATCCTACTCCAGTAGGACCTCATCTTCACTGATTATGGCTGTTATGACCCTATTTGCAAATAAGGTCATGTTCTGAGTACTGGGGCGAAGATTTTGGGGGAGGGGGACACAATTCAACCCATCAAAACCTCATAAACTTCTTTTAGCCTCTGCTAATGCTTGTAAGGAAGCCATTTTCAGGAACCAAAAAGAGTGACAAACGCTAGTCTGACTTGTTCTTACCCACCTCGTTCTCTCTCCCTCTCTATCTCTTTCTCTCCCCCCTCCCCCGACACTTGGCTGCTTTTAAAGAAATTTCAGCACCTCATAACCACTGGGATAGCTTTATATATATATAAAAACCCCAGAAAATAACAAGGTAGGGAGGATGTGGAAAAATTGGAACCTTTGTGCACCATTGGTGGGAATGTCGAAAGTTGTAGCCACTTTGGAAAATGGTAGCAGTTCCCTAAAAAAGTTGAAAAAATAACCATATGATCCAGCAATTTCACTTCTGGGTAAATATCCCAAAGAACTAAGAGCAGGATTTCAAAGAGGCGCTTGTACATCCACATTCATAGCAGCAGCTGTCTCAGTAGTCAAAGGTGGAATCAAATCAAGCGTCCATGGATGGGTGAACGGAGAGACAAATGCGGTATAGACATGCAGTGGAATATTGTTCAGTCTTGGGAAGGGAGGAACTTCTGACACGGGCTCCAACATGGATGACCCTTGGGGACATTATGCTGTGTGAAAGAAGCCAGTCACAGGAAGACGTACACTCTGAGTCCACTATACCAGGAGCCATCCAGCTCATAGAGACAGAAGGTGGAATGGTGGGTGCCGGGGGGTGGGAGGAGAGGACACAGAGTGCATGATTGCTTCATGGATGCAGAGTTTCAGTTTTTCAAGGTGGAAAGTGTTCTGGAGATGGATGGTGATGATGTTGCCAAACAACGTGAAGGTGTTTTATGCCACTGCACAGTCCCCTTAAAAATGGTGAAAATGGTAAATGTTATGGTACGTGCGTTTTACCACAGTTGAAGGCCAAAGAAGCTTTGGGAATCTTTATAGAGAGCCTTCAGCTTGCACCTGGCCTGGGATTTCTTGCAAGCCCCTTTCTCGTTACCTGGGTCAGCTTTCTCGTTTCCAAAGGGAAGGGAGGTGCCCCACGCGCCTCTCACTGGTGACAGGATGTGGTCTAAATATAGCCGCAGGCAGCGGGCTTCATCACCCAGGCAGAAGTTGAGGTGGGACGTGTGTGTGGGAGCCCAGAGCTGGCACTGAGGGCTTTCTGTGTTCACTTCCTTCAGAGAACAGTATTAGAGCCCGAGGCCTTGGGGGAGAATGGAGACAAGTATTTTTGCCCTCTTTGCCCTGGCTGGTTGAAAGGCTGTGTTCTTTGAAAAGGAACTTGGGTCACCCCAAATAATGACCAAGCCCCACAGACCACAGGGGCACTGGCTTGGCGTCCTGCAGGGGCCCTGCCTTCCCACGCTTTGGCTGTGATGAATGAGCAACGAGACCCAAGTTGCCGAAGTTTCAAGATAAGTCTGTCTCTGCTCTTTCCTGGCTCCGAGGATCCGGGGTGCTGGTGGGAGGGGTGAGCCCTGTTTTGTAGTCCTCAGGGATCCAGGCCCAGGGGGCAGGCACCAGGGCAGCAGAGTGGAAAGGTTTAAGCCCCAGAAGGATCGAGAGGCAAGCAGAGGCGGGTGAGCACACGCATCAAGGCCCCCCAGGCCGTGGACCTGAAATCCTTGCAACCCTGGTCTGCAGCAGGACTCTGCGCGCGTGGGCACACAGTTGACTTGTGGTCTATTTTCATATGGCTGCTGACCTAGCGTGTTTTAGTTTTCATTTTTAAATAGTTGAACAAAAATAAAAAGAAGGCTTCTTTGTGACAGGTGAAAATGACATGCAATTCAAATTTGAGTTAAATCGGGGGCTGCTTTGCCTACATTCTGCCTGTAGTTGCTTCGCATGACAACAGAGTTGAGTCCTGGCACAGAGGCCCTGGCCCCCAAGCCCTAAAATATTTATTATCTGGCCCTTCACAGAGTTGTTGACCCCTGGCTAAGCAAGGTTTAAATCCCAGCTCTAACGCTTACAGAACGTGTGACCGCGGGCAGGTCCTTTAACCTCTGTAAGTCAGAAGTTTCTCCTCTATAAATGGAGAGACCGGTAACACCTGCATCTTGGGATTGTTAGGATTTCCTGAGACAGCGGATGTAAAGAAAGTACTTAGCAGAGGGCCTGGTTCAGAATAAGTGCTCAGTCATGGTTTGCTGTTGCTGTTCTATTTGCAAAGCTTCTCAAGGGTTTGGCCTCTGTGATATAGACTGCTTGCCAGCTAATCCTATGCACCCTCCCAATGTGCTACTTTAGAGGCTGGGAGAGCTAAATATCTGTTTTTCCAATCTCCCTTGCTTCCAGGAAGGAACGTAAAATATAATCTGGCTAATTAGACATAAATGGAAGTTTGCTCTGAGTGTTCTGGGGAGATTTTTGCTTTTCTAAAAAAAAGGGAGGGCATGGTCAAGCATTCCCAATTCCCTTCTTCCTGCCTTGACTGTTGATGTGATGTCTGGAGCTCAGGCAGCCTTTCTGAGCCCATGAAAGCGTGACCAAGAGAATTACAAACACTACATGCCCTGACATTGTTAAGCTGCTGAGTCATCATCATCTCCCTGCAGCCTGCTGCAGACCATCTACCTAATTCTTTCAACCACTGTAAATTAAGATTTCTACTATTTACAACAACACCGTACTGACTCCTACATCCTTTAGGTAGGTGATGGAGAAACCATGTGCTGGAAGGGAGGGCTCTGAGTGAAGAAATCTGAAGTGCCCAATAGATACAGGAATATAAAGATGTGCCTTTTTAGAAGTCTAATTCAGAGGCACAGGACCCAGAAAACAGAGACAGGAGCTCAGAGCGCTGGTCAAGCTCAGCTTTGTTGAAGAGAAATGTCATGGTCAGGGTTTGTTGGGGAGGACAGTTCAGAAGACAATGCTTACCTTCCTCAGTAGCACTGCTGGGAAGAGCAGAGCTATAACCATCCCTTGCGCTGCTAAGAGTGGTAAACGAATGAAAATTCGTAATTAAATTTACAAGCTTCTAGAAAATACACTTATGTTATATTCCTCCTTAGAATAAGTCAACAGCCTGAAGAACATCTTCACATCAGGTCTAAGCACCTCTGTAGAAGAACAGCAATTCCTGGAGTAGAAATATCGGCTGGTCCAGGGAGAAGCAATTCTCCCAGCTTGCCTGGACTCTGCTTAGATTTCCAGAGTGTCAAATGCCATGGTTTACGGGAGAGGTGGAAAGAGAATCAGTCACATTAGGATGAATAAACAACCCTTTCCCGGCAGTCTTTGCAAGCTGCCAGTCCTCCTTGGGCCAATCTGGAGAGACTTTGTCAAGGAGGGAAGGTTTTAGTTAAATTTATGTCTTTTATATATTTTTTTGTTTAGAGAAGTATTGCATGTTCATTGCAGAACATTCAAAAGAGAAATGTAAAATGAAGGAAAATCACCTCGAAACCCCTGCCCTGCGCCCCAGGCAACCACAGTCCCCAAACTCCCCTCCGGGCATTTATTTATTTGTAATTAGAAGTTTTCCCTAAATGGGAGCCTATTGTGATGGCCATACTTTCTTTTTATTTTCTCTGCTCTCTTCTTCACATCCTATTTTCATTTGTAGGATTTTTTCCGGTTGTGATTGTAGACATACATCATCTTCTCTGTTGTCCACCTCGTTTGTCTTTGAGCGACTCTCTTGGGGATGGAACTGAGGAGCTCTTTGAATGGGGGGAACTGAATGGCAGATGGCAGTTGGCTGGAGTTGGGGCTGGGGATATTGTAGAATAAGTTCTTGATGGAGTTTTGAATGAAGATGTCAGTTAAGTTGGAGACAGGGAGGCAGGTAAAAAAAGAGGCAAAGGAAGATGGTTTGGTACAGAACCCACTGGCCTTCCCTAGTCCTTCCCCTCCTGCCCCAATACAATGTGAACTCACCTTACCTCTTTCTCCACGATCTAGCTGGGGGACCTGCCTGCTGGGAACTGCTGGGTTTAATCTCTCTTGTTTTAAAAAAAAATTATTTATTTATGCATACAAGCTAGGGTACAGGCTAGAGGCATGGGGCGGCGAGAGGGTTCACCAGAGAGAGAGTGGGGAGCAGAACAGGCAGATGAACAGAAACACACTGCTGAGGGGAGCAGCAGGCGAGGCAGGAGAGGTCTGCCGTGCCATGTGGGAATCTCCCTGGCTGGGAGTCGAACTCGAGTCCGCCGGTGCCAACAGTTCCACAGCGCAGCGCTTAACCGCTGCGCCACCAGGGAGGCCTTGTGTTTAATCTGTTTCCCAGCTCTGAGGGGCAGATCCCCTCACTTCCCTGGTCCTGCCTGAGGGGGTCGGAAGTGGGACACGCACTTCACAGCCCTTACAGGCCCAAGAGGCTGCATTGCCCACCAGGGAATGAAGTGGGTAAGTGGTCCTGGTTTGAGAACCTGCCAGGTGATTTGGTCCAGACACAAGTCCCTGTCAATGGGTCCTTTCAGATATTGAGTGCCAGTGTGTGCCCTGGAACAAAAGCCTCAGTGATAGTTAGACAAAGGGTTTATTAGACCATCATAGCGAGGACTTGAACCCCAGGAAGTAGTTTTACAGATTTTACTCTGAGCTCTGTTCCAACAACCCTAAGTTTATAAACCTTGTTGCCAAGTAGGAATGCAAAGGAACAGGGAATCACTGACATCAAAATGTAATTATTTGTGAGGGGGCTTCTGGTTTTCATCTATAGATTCAGAGCCTTTGATTGTCTAAGTTGTCTGGACATAAAGATTTGTCGATGTTGTCTTTGTGCTGAGGAGAGCAAATGCTGGGGTTTAATCGTTTTCCTGACTTCTGAATCTTGCACTGTGGAGTTGCTAAGGCTGGGTACCCACAGTTTAAATCTTCTCTGTCTGGCTCCTTGGCCAGCAGTGGGGGGTGAGGAGGAAGTGAGCCTTGTCAGACTTGAAGCCTATGCAGATGACTTTGCCCTCTTGCTTACTGAACCAGAATAGACACACTATGTTCCCAGCAGCTTAGAAGATTGTTTTATGGACTGAGAACCAGACCAAGGTTTTAGGAATAAATTTCTAGGTTCTATGCTGAGGAGAGGTGTGCTGTTTTAACATCTCCGTCACTGGTCTTTGAATTGATTTCAATTGTTCCTTCTTACCTGTTCTTCATCCCCCTCTACTCCCTTCTGTGATGGTTGTCAGTACGACAGGATCCATCTCCTGATAATGGCCCAGGCTGTGGAGTTCATCTGGCTTCATTATCTCCTGGCTGGGTGGCCGTGGAAAAGTTGCTTGACTTCTCTGAACATCCGTTTCTCCACCAGTAAGATGAGGGCACTAATCGTCTCCGATCACTCAGCTGCTTTAAATATTTGATCCTATGACCTCATTTCATACTCAAAGGGAGCCTCCATCCACCTGGTTTCTCCTGTTCTCTGCTGTCAACATCATTTCCAGAATCAACTATGCGCAAGTCACCACGGCCTTCCTCCTGTAACTGCACGAGGGTGCTCCTACTTGAGGACCTCAGCACGGTGCTTTGCTTTAAATGCTTCCTCCAGGCACCAGAAGGGACAAATGTGACACAACGTAGTGATTTGGGTCACCTCGGGACTCCATACCAAGCGTTGCTTAAATATGTTAATGAGAACCAGAAATAAAAGCGCAAAACTAGAAGAGGCGGCAAGCGCTCGTTGGGGCCATGGAGATAGTGGACAGCAGCCAGATGGGAGTGGGAGAAGGAGACCTCTCCCGAGCACAGGCTGGTGGGAGGGGGCGGCGTGTCCCCCAACTTTCCTTGTGGAGGCCCATGTGGCCCGGCCCCCAGCACCAGTCCAGGCTGATGAAACGGGCGCCCTTGCTGGGCTGCTGATGGAACGGCCTCCTCCTCAGATTAAATGCTGCGGCAGGGGCGGCCGGAGCATCCCAGCCTGGGTACCGGTTCTGGGGCTGGCTGTGGCCTTGAGCTCTGTGCTCTTTCTCTTCCCCTTGGACGATTGACCCAGAGACCCAGAGAGCGGCCCAGGACGAGGAGGATGAACAGGCCAGAGTCCAAGCTGGCTGATCAGATGATCCTCTGCTACTCCGCGCCCATTGCAACCAAGAGGGAGCTTCCTGTCTGCCCCCACTTGACTCCCCCGGCACCCCAGCAGCCTTCTTCCGCATCTCTTCTCTCCTAACCTGGGGGGAGAAAAGGAACAGCTTCACTTGACATGAAAACAAACGAACCAACCCAGTCAATCCAAGTCCCAGTGGGCGCTAGTTTGAAAGCTGCAGTTCCTGTGGACTTTGAGAAGGACCTGCTCGCCCAACTCAGGGCTGAGGAAACGCTCCGCCTTGTCCCTCCATCATCATGAGGACATCGGTTCATGGTTTGCTGAGTACTGTTGTGGAGGACAAAAAGATGCACATCTTCCCCCTTTGCTCCCCATTTCTCCGTGCCACCCCTCTAGCCAGACCTCTGGCTGAGGCTCCCCTGGGCTCAGAGCTGCCCACTGAGACCCACAACTACTGAGACCCATAGCCGATCTCATGCAGTCGCCCCATGATGAACAGCCCGGACGCTGAGGGGGAGATTCCTGCCAGTTCTCTTAGCCCACAAGCAGTGAGCCATGAAAAAGCACTTCTCTGACTTCCGCCTGAAGAACGACGTTCAGACAGCAAGGCTACTGCAAAGATCCCTCATGTTTCAGAGATGGGGCCCTTCCGGGGGGTACAGGGGTCAAAGGGGCCAGCTACGTTTGATTTCCAGATCACAGCAATCTCAGCAGTGCTGGCTAGAGCCAGGAAGCCCGGTCAACTGCAGCAAGCACTGCTTTATTTATTTTTTTAAAATGAGATTAATTCACTTTAGATTAGAAAACAAGCATTCAACACAACACTTTACATCCCTCTAAATTCTCGTCCATTCTTTGTCAGTAATTATACACCTTTGCATGTCGTTGTAATCACTGTGTACATAGTATTTTATGTTGCTGTCCCACTTAACGTGGTTTAGAATGTGTGGTTTCTGGTATTGACATGACTTCAGTCCTGCCATTCAGGGGGCTGTGTGACATCCTGTGAAATGGACACTCATTTTTCCACCAAGCTAGTCCCCTATCGCGGACACTTGGTGCTTTCCAGTCCTCACCATTATAAATAGCAGCAGCAACAGCATCTTCAGATGGAACAATGAGGATCAAGCTGAAATGTTGCTGACTTTATTTTCACTGGCAACCAAATTTAGAGAGAGCCTCGGTATTGCTCCTCCCAAATGCGGGAGTAATTAAACAGCTGCCTTGAAGGATGGCTGGATGATTTATAGGCAGCGAGATGCGTTCAGTGGGTTTGTCAGTATCCCGCGGCATTAAGGATACGCTTGTTAATTATCTGTGGTTAATATGATAATTTAGGAAAAACAACACCTATTAAGAGTTCCTCATTAGGCAAAAGGCTTTTTTTCAGCAAAAAAAAAAAAGCCACTCAAATTAATGATTTTCACCTCTGATCTGTCACTGGGCAAGGAGAGCAAAGAGTGTATTTATTTTTGACGTTCCCACAGTTCCTTGGGTAAAAAGAGGCTCCCTTTTGCAAGATCCTCCCGGGCCTGCCCCCGCTTTTGTGCTTACCTCTTTTTAGAGCCACCAAATTAACCATTATGGGACCAATTAGTTTTTTCAGGTGTCTCCATAAACTTGTGCTCCATCAGCTGAATTGAGAAACTTTTACCTGCAGAGCCCTGGCATGTAAATGGAGCAAGCATAGTGCTCTTGTTTTGTAGATGAGGAGACTGGGGTCCAGGGGGTGAGTGCCTGCCTGGGGCCACATAGTCAAACAGGGGACAGGCAAGGGGGCTCGGGCCCTGCCTCCCCACCTAACCTACTCCCAGACTTCTCTCTGCAAAGTACCCTCACTCTGCTGGATCCATCCGGCCAGGACGAGAGTTATAGAGATTCGTATTCATCGGAAGCATCCAGCTGCCTTCAGTCCCTGCGAGGGGAGGAGTGGGCAGAGGGAAAGGGCACTGCATAATGCGACACCGGAGACACTATCTGGAAGACCCGAGGAGAAATAATGGTGAGCACATAACCTCATCTTTATCCTTCAATAAGTATTGAATGTAACTCATGGGCTGTATTCAATCACCGCTCCCTGGTGTCACCCAGTCATCCTCCACCGCCCAATCTTCATATTTCATTTTGGCCTGGACAGTGCAAACTCCATCGAAGCCATCAGGAGTAATTTTTATATATGGGGCCTCTGCTGAAGCCAGCATCGCGCGGCACAGATTCCCCACTATCTTGGCTGGTGGGGAGTGGGGGGGTGGTGGCAGGGACGGGGGCCATGGGGGAAGCATTGTTAAGCAAGAGGCCCCTCTGAGGACCAGCATGGTCCAGCCGAGAGGGCCCCAGCTCTTTGCGTCAGGACATACCCGTCCTTACTTAGGACCACCCAAGACATCCCCAGTGGAAGAGTTAGGAGGAGGGAAGGGACATCACACTCATCTCTGTGTATGGGGTTTTCATTCGCTGTCATTTCTTCTGCAGAAGAAACCCCAGAGCTCTATGACGTCATCCCAATCTTAGCAGTGGAGAAGTGAGGCCGGGGGATGGCAAATCCTCGGTCAAGTTCATGCAGGGACTGAGTTGTCTAGTGGGGGCTTAAGCTTAGATGCTCCTCTCATCCGTCACTTTCCCCCCATTTTGTGCCCCTTGGTGACTCTGATATTGACCTGGGCCGGAAGATGGGGAGCAGAACAGCATGGTATCATAGCAGGCAACTTAGGGGGCCTGGAGGGGCAGCAGCCCCCCACTAACACTCAGGACTCACATCTGTGGGTGTCAGGGATGATACTGGTTGTGTTCTTTGGGGACAATGAGAAACTCATAGTCACCTATGTCTGAGTGCCAGTTGGACCATTTTGGGGGACCCCTGGTGACATCAGCAGAGAGATGGAGTGGTTCTGGTTGCAAGCCCCACCGCTCTTTAGCTAAAAATATGGTTCTAGGCAGCCATTGAGCGTCTTTTGGCGCCTGTCTGCCCTTTGAAGGACTGGGCTCTTGGTCACGTTTCATCACACGGTGTCTTTCTCCTAAAAATGAAGCATGGGTGGCTGTTCAGCTCAAGGGATCCCTTCGTGGCCAGGGTTCCCTGCAGAACACAGGATGGATAAAGGCTTTCACTTTCTGAATAGTGTCGGCCCCGTCGGGGACACCAGGATTCCAGTTTGCTGCATCCTGCTTCTTTGGAGTGGAATTTTAGACAAAGCAGGGTCTGTTTTCAAACCTGAGCAGTGAGGGGACATGCCAGGCCAAGGAGGGGAGCAGGGGAGAGTAACCACGACCTCATCCTAAGGCTTTCTGGAGCCTCAGGGCTAGGTGGTGTGTAGAACCCGGCTTGTGGGAGCAGAACCAGTGGGGGAAGAGGAGAATTTGCACTGGGGCCGGGCTCAAGGACACAGAGCCGGGGCAGACCAAGGCCAGGGGTGGCAGAAAGAGGCTCACTGAAGTGGCAAAGAGCCATACTGTCCACTCCTGCCTTGGTGGGGAGGCTCCGCTCATCCATCCAGATGAGTTTAACCCCTGAGGCTCCAGGAGAGTCCTGCTCTTTCCAGAACACCCTCTTGCAGACCCTCTGCTGTGAAGTCACCACACACAGGATGGGATACCATGCCCATACCCGCACCGAACACCCACCTTCTCTCCCCTCCACCTGCAAGCAATGGGTATATTTCAAGGCTGCCCCGCACCTTACAGCCCACAGAGGGTTGATTTCACACTTCACTTACTTCATCTCCCTCCATGGGTCTATGTCCCATTCGTCTTTCATTCACAATTCTCTTTTTCACCCTTGAATGATCTGGCCCTCTCCTAATTCTAAAATCTATTTTTTCCTCTCCCCATCCTCCAATCTGCCACTGAATTGCATCAGTATTACTGTCTATTTCTATATTTCTTTTGCAATTCATCCTTTTCTCCCCGTCACACCCTTTTAGGCATAGCGTCTGGGCTTGTGGTTGGTGGTGATTGGCCATGCCGTGCCCCCCTTCTCTCTGACACCCCAAGACAAAGGCACATCTCTAAGAAACTCTATGACCTGACCCAGACACTTGACTTCTTTAGTTTCGGTATTATCATCTGTAAAATTAGATGATCTGATCATCTCTGAGCTCCGCTGTAGCTGTTCTGTTAGTCGATTCCATGGTTCAGGGGACTTCACTGATGGTTGAATATTCACTCTATTGTAATCCGCAGGAAAATAATCAATTCATAACTAGCTACACACAGTGTCTGTGTCTAATTATCTCATTTCATCTATCATGATGACTCCCTCAGACATCTAACCACCACAAGGTCTGTGTGGGCTTAGGAGTTGTAAGATACTGGCCTAAGCCTAAGAGAAGTCCAAGACAGCAATGACTGAAGACCAAGTGCTAAGTGTTTGTTGATGACCCAAATGTTCATGCCTCTTCCCTTTTAAGACATCCTTGGATCTTAGAAGAAAAGCAACTTTGCTAAGCTCACTCAACTTGTTGCTGACAGAGGAGAGACTGGAACCCAGGCCTCAAGTCTGACTGATGGCTGGTGAGGCAAAGCTTGGCCCTGTGGAGATGGCAGAATGGACTCCTTCTGTGGTTCTTGCTGGTCAATTGGCTGCTTCTGAGTGAATTAGAAACAGGTGTCCCTTCTGAGTGGCTGTAGCCCCATCCGTTATTCATACCTGATGAGTCTCCATAATGGCCCTGCACATGACATCTGCCCAACCCAAGGACCAACCACCATTTTGTCACTGCCTGATATGGTTGAGTTCTCTTACTTCCCAGAGACTCCATAGACCTGGGCTTACCCTTACCTGTGGACCATCTGGTGGCTTTATGTGCCATGTCAAATCTCCCTTCCATGGAGACTTCTGGTTTAGACTTGCACTGGCCTTTATCCTTTTCTGGGTCTCAGCCCCTCTACTCCTTTTTGGAAATTGGTAGGGTATGTATAAAATACCCTGAATTCCACCAACACTCACCTGTACCGCCCATGCCCACCTATTATGCTAGCTTATGCATGCCTTAGAGTTCCTAAGCTTGTTTCTTAAACCTTACCTCTCTTTTTAAATACCTCAGAGAATAGCATTTTCCACTTAAACTAAATTCTAAAAATGGTTAGCACAGAGCTGAATTCCTGAATGTACTTAACAAATGCTATGGAATTTAGTAGTAAAATATAAGATGTGTCATCCTCAGAGGAAAGGAAGAAGGGGTCTGAACTTGACCCTAACAAAAAACCCCAAGACCCTACCATGACCAGGAGAAGACAATGTCTTCTCTCCCCTTCTCCTCCTCCCGCCCTGCACCAATAATACTGGGTGTCTTCTGGGGAAACAGTCCTTGGTCTTACTCAGCGAATAATGTGCTAAAAAAGGACCTCTCAGATATCGGATCAACTAGTTTCAGTGTTAAAGACATTTTCCTGAGGGAAAAGAAGGGAGGTGGAGCAACTGATAGTTTTCTTTCTGGAAGGGGTGCTGGCAGCATTTGGAAGTCACTGGCACTTTCTTTTCTTCTTTTCCCTCCATTGCCACAAAGCACTACAGAGAGTCTTTGGTGCGGAGAAGGGGATGAGAGGGTGGATTCTGTGACTGGCAGAAAAAGTGGGGTGTATCAGGGGTGGGTCGATGTGTGAGTCATGACCAGAACCTTCCTTCTCACCTCTGCCCTGGGGACTCCCTGGCCCTGGGTAAGCCTTTTTCCGAAGTGGCTCACTGGCCAAGCTGAGGTGGAGGTTGTTCTCCAATTTGGCAGCAACTTAGAATCACTGGCAGGCAGAGTTATATCAGGGCCACTGGTTACACTACTAATAGCTTCAAAGTGGTAGTGAGAGTATTTACACCATGGAAATTGGCAAATCCTATAAATCAGAGCCTTTTTTTCTTTTTTTTGAGAGCTGGTTTACCAGCACACCACTGCAGAAGTGAAAATAATGGCATATCCAGACTGCACACCCAAGCAATTAAACTAGAATCTCTTGAAAGCCTCCCAGGATATTTCAGTGTGTAAGCACCCTTAATCACTATTCCAGACCATTGGCCCCATTTTACATAGGAGCAACAGAGTAAAGAGGAAAAACAACTCCTCCCAGTTGCTACAGATTCCAGGGAGTAGTGGCACTTTCTATGGAGACAAAAGGACCTCCAGGTGGTAGAGCTTCATCTCGGTCCTTTTTTTATCTGTCCTTTCTCTACTTTTCCCTTTTTTTCCTGTCCCTTACTGCCTGGAACTCAGCTGTCCTTTCTGGAAACTGGCATCTAAGATGTGGTCCTTACCCTCAAACTTGTCTGGGGAGACAAGGCCGCTAGTGGAAACAGAAGATGGTAGGGCAGGATGTGATATGTGCCCACATGAGAGTATGGAATTTGTCACAGGAGCAGAGAGACCCAGAACTGAACAGAACCACTGAAGATGGTGGACTTCTGCATGTCATTTCCATTCTGTGAAGTCAGAGAAACCAGTGGCCCAGGGTCCCTCAGGGTCAGGTCTGAGCCATTTTTGCAAACGTTTGGGTACCTCTGTCCCAGAGCATCCTCCTTACCGCTGGGATAGGGGATAGCAGGAAAAGGTAGTGGGGAGCTATCCCCCCAAGAGGAAAATGAGTAATAAGAATAGTTTACGAAGAGTTTCATATGCATGATCTCATTTGGGTTCATGGCCCTGGGCATGTGAATGGAAAGGGAAGCGGGAGACTTGGGAATTCAAATTGCAGCTCCGTTGTCTTGGGAAACCCTTTCCGGCAAATAGGAGTCAGCAAATCCCCACCTTGCCATCCCTTCTTCTCAGACCAGGAGCATTTAGAACTAATTGAATCACTAGATTAGCTAATGCAGCTTCCATTAAGACCACAAGATCCCAGAGGACAGGCCATTGAAGAGAAGCAGAAAGGTCCACACCCAGCCAGGCATCGTCCCAGCTCCCACCCCCAAAGCCTAGTCTTAGTAGACCTAGGAGCCCTCATGGGCCTAAGGCTGACCTCTTTAGACTCCACGTACACCAGTTATTTATCCTAAGGGACAAAAAATATATCATAGATGATGTGTTATTTCATCTCTGCATTTTCATTTAAGGTGAGCTCTTCCAGTTGGGGGGAAATTGAATCACAAAATAAACAGAGGACTTCCCAAAGGTTGTGATTAGGTCTGGTGACTAATTTTCTTTCCATCTAGCACAACCACCTCTTCTTGGAATAAGGTGGGATGGTGGTTGGGTTGACCAGCCATCCTGTGTATTTATTGGCTGTCTACCTGTCCCTGTGCTAGCAGGGGACAATGGTAAGCAAGTTAGTCATGTGAGGTCCCTGAAGTGATGGAGTCAATAGCCTGGTGACTAGAATCAGAGTACTCAATCCAAATTTGTGGAATGAATGAACAAGGGACATTGGTCAACTGGGGCAAATACTTCTTTTCCAACACTTAAGAGGAAGGTGATCCCTCCAACATGGGACAGGGATAAATGCTGCTGAGTGTATCTATTGATGCTATGTGAAGGCCAAGGTCATGCCTGTTTCCTCCAGACCCCACTATTGGGCCTCTTATTCAAATCTGATGACTTCCTGTCCTTTGATCATTATGGCACATGGTTGTTACAGGCTGTCCCTGCCGCAGAGTAAGTGGGGTCCCTGTCTCTTCTATTAGCCCCTTTGCCATCCCACCTACGTGTCCTAGGGAAGCCTGCTTTGACTTCAAGTCTTCACTTTCATCTTTCCTGTCCTCTCTGCCCTTGCTCCTCTGGCTTTCTGGGACGTGATGGAGCTTGCTGCCAGGAATTTCCATGCCTCCTAGGGGTCCCTGCTATCCCGCAATCCGTGCTTTAAGTTAATGATGAATTCCTGCAACGAAGTTTTATCTTTCTTTTCAAAGAATAATGCTTTTGCCTCTTCCCACAAAAATATTTCATTGTGGGAAAAATTAGAAAAGACAGAAAGCAAACACAAAATAGAAATATCATCTGCCACGATCCAAGAATAGCTACTGTTAACATTTTAGTGAATCTTTCCAACCTTTATACATACACACATGCATATATGTATTTATATCTGTTAATGTATGTTTATACACATGCATATATTTACATATATTTATATACATATGTGTGTATGATATATATGTAATAAACAAAAGGAAAACAAAAATGGAGTCAAATATTGACTTCTCTTTTCAAAGTGAATGTTTCATGGATGATGAGTGAGCTATGACCTATGAGGTTTTCTCTATGGCCAAGGTCCTCCCCTCGAGCTGGATGGTGCTCCAGCCCTGGGCAGGGTCCCCGTCCCTCCCACCTCAGCCAATGGGGGCTGGCTGAACCCCCCAAAACCTCCATCCTCACAGGCGGCCTGAGTCAAATGAATACAGCCTGCCTCCTCACGTGTGAAATGGCGACAGTAACGTTCCCGCCTCAGAGGGCTTGCGTTTGTATTTGAAAACTGTGCCTGAGAAAAGAGATGGGTGCAGGTCGTTTCTTTGAGAGTCAAGCCTGGGAAATGGGAGGAGGTGGAAGAGAGAGGAAGAAGGCCCTGGGGTTTTGTACTGCCAGAGGTTGGGGGGGCTGGGGGCGCTTTCCCACTGCTGCTGTCCCCACTGGGTGAGAGCTGGTGGGCGCCCCCTGCATACACGCCCCTGTGCTCCAGGCTGCTGCCGCCTGCTTGAAGGTCAAAGCCAAGGTGACAGGAGAACCCCTGGGGATAGAAGAGGTGAGTGAGCCGGGGCATTCCTGAGGTAGGACATGCAGTGGGGATGAGACTGAGCTCACCCCCACTCTCCAGCCCAGCTGCGGCTGAAATCAGAGGACCAAGGCGATGCCTGGGCTGTGGCGGCAGCTGCGTCCCTCAAGGCTTTTCTGGCCTCGGGAGCGGAAAGTCTGGCACATACTCGGAGAGACGAGAGACAGGCTCTGACACATGTACTCAGCAGACCTCAGGAGGAGGACTTCAAGGCAGTGGTTTTCTGATGAGGAGGAAAAAGAGCCAGGTGGGAAGGAAGGAGAGAGACCCAGGGAGTCTTCAGTCTCCATTGGAATCGCACCTCCGAGGCACAGGAAGGAGAATGCTCCTCTATCCTGCCACCCTGGAGCAGCTGGTCCTGCCTCTCTGACGCCCCTCCCCCAGCAGGCACACATTCTATGAGAGGGGGGCTGGGCTCCCTACTCTGGCCTGTGTGGCTCTGGGGTCTCAGGCAGCCCTGGTGCCTTTCCACGAGGGCGGGGAGGCATCCCGGCATTCCATTGCCCGGTGCCCGGGGCAGAGCCCTAGCCTGCTACTGCTTGCCTCAGCTTCTTCAGCTGTCACATGGACATGAAGTCACAGTGGCAGCATGACTCGCTCCCGTGGGTGTGACTGAGCCTGAGCTCACGAGGTCCCATTACCACGTCAGCATTGGGTGGCATATCATGGGTAACTTGAAATCAGTGAGGTGGAGACACTGAAGTCAGGCTCATGAGCAAGTGCTACTAATGAGGCCTTTTTTTATTGGGGAGCCAGAGGTTCAGCGTGGACCAGCACACCCTGCACTGGGACTATCTACTTTGCAAGGAACTGTCCGCCCTGGATCTCCCCAGCAACCCTTGGGCAGCCCCTAAGGAAGGAGATGGTAAATGACTCTCCTTGCGTTACGGGGCAAAGGTTAGACTCAGAGTCATGGGGGCGGGGAGTGGTCAGGAAGTAGCACCAAGGAGGCCCACGCCCGCCCCCTCACCGTTGCCCTGGTCTCTCGAGCTGTGCCCTCTCCCCCGCCAGCAGGTCTGCTCCAACCTCGGGACCTGCGCCTTGATTTTGCATCTGCTGGGCACTTGCTAGGGAAAGTAGCATTCTCAGGGCTTATCCTGACAATTTGTTGGGGCTCAACATAAACCAGGAGAGCATTTGTGAGCAGTGGTGGTGATGTGCCCTTCCTGGGCACAGGTGACTGGTATTTTCATGGGCAGCACTTTGCCCTTCATAGGAGGCATCAGGAAGAAATCTCACTGGGCGGAGTCCCTCAGACTCCCTGTTCGCTGTGCACTTTAAGTGTCTAATTCCCGAACACTTAGCTGCCTTTCACAGACGTGGGCTGAAATGCCCCCTTGGTCTCTTGCTCCTTCCCCCACTCCTCCGGCCCCACCCGCCTCGGAGCCTGCCTGCCACCAAATTGCCATGCCAGCAATTTTCTCTGCCGCTTAAAAGGCCATCAAGACAGCATCAAACTGCCTGTACATGCTAAACCCAAATGCTTATGGAGCAGAGCCCAGAGTGGGATGCTAAATTGGATTCTATCAAATCAACATCAGCTGCGTGCAAGCCGCTGCTAATGAAAGGCTCCTAAGCATGGTGTCCATCGCTGCAAGGGGGGGACTGAGCTGAGAATGGATGGCTGCTGCTTGGCTGGGGAGCAAAGGAGCCACTGGGGAGAGGCCGTGGTGACGGGGCTGTCCCTGGGTAGATACTGTATGGGAGGAGGGAGGAGGGTGGAAGCAGAGAAGGACTGTCTGACATTCTTAGATTGGGGCCGGGCATGTAGAAGAGGCACTGACCCTCTCCTTTCTACTTTACACACACGAAAATGCCCGGGCTATGTTGAGGTCAACCCAGATACCCCAATGGATATCTTCTAAATTCTGATCCAGAGGCTGCTTATCTCCATCACTCCTTACCTCCCACCTTCCTGAACTCCTCAGGCCTGGGTGGTGACGGCTTAGAGAGGATAGGGGGGTGGATGTCCGTCTAGGGATGTGGTGGGACTATCACTTACTATTCACTCCTAGACCTTTACTCGAAGTCAGAGTTTTTTCTTCCATCTTCTGCTTGGCCTATGTACAAATTTCCAGTCGCTGCTGTAACAAATTGCCACACAGTTAGTGGTTTAAAATGACTTAAACTCATTATCTTACTGGTTTTTAAGTCCCATTTCTGACTTGGGTCTCCTGGGGTCAGCAAGGGGTCAACAGAGATGCAGTCCCTTCTGGAGGCTCTAGGGGGCGATCTGCTTCTTTGAGGCTTCCACCTTCTAGAGGCTGCTCTCATTGCTTGGCTCTTGGCCCCTTCCTCCATTTTCAAAGCCAACACTGTCACGTCTCTCTGGCCCTTCTTCTATAGTTACATTTCCTCTGTCCACAGCCAGGGGAGGTCCTCCACTTTTAAGGACTTGGATGATTAGATTGGGTGCACCTGGGTAATCTCTGGGTAACCTGGCCCCATCTCAGTCACATCTACAAAGTCACTTTGACCAGGTAAGGTGGCATGTTCACAGGCTCCAGGGGCTAGTGCATCTCCGGGAACATCATTTTCCATTACAGCATGCACATGCCGAATCCTTATCCCTCAAATTCCTTTCTTGGGCTGAAATGCCTGGTGACCAGGATGGAGCCAGTTGTGAACCACGTCACTGCCTTAGGTGATGTGACCAGTAGCTGGCCCTACTGTGGAACACAGATAGGCAGCCTCACTACCAAGGTCTACACCAGCTGAGATGGGGAGAGGGAGGTCTGCTGACGTCTCTGAAAAAAGTAATGCAGCATGCTACCACACTTCTCAATGGCTTTCAAAGACATGTGCAAACCAGGTAAGGTGCAGCTAGTAGAAATTAGACCATGTTGCAGAGGGAAAATCTGAGACTCAGGATGGGTCCGTGATATAACCAGTGTCATTGTGGCCATGGGACGAGGAACTATGGTGACTTTCCAAGTGTGGTCAAGGGCTGTTCAGCTGGAGAGGACATCTAGAGATGGTGGAGACTCCATTTGGAGAAGAACTTGGCAGAGCAACCAAGGACTGTGTGGAATAGAGGGGAGCAGGGAACAGCATCAATCCCAAACTCCCTTCATAGTTCTCTGCTTTTTGTGCTTCTGGCCTCTGGCCCGAGATGGGGGTCGGTGGCTCCTTAGTACGGGAGGTCCGTATACCGCCTGTCACACTCTGCGGCTGGGTCCTGCATACTGCAATTGCCCACACGCATCTGCAGCTGAGTTTGCCTGGGTTTGTGCTGTGACTGGTGTGGAAACTGAGCCTGGGGTTGCGGACTCACCTTTACCTCCCTTGGCCAGCCGACTCTTGATTGATGCTTGGAGGACAGCCTCCTGCATGCAGCAGAGATGACCCAGCCTGGCTTTGGAGAAACTTCTGCTCAGATTTCACTGACCTAGAATGACCTTGGTGGACATGGAGGCATATGGGATTGCAGGAAAGAAAGCCATTTCCCTGAACATCTCTTCCAACAAAGAATGTGCTCTGTCTCTGGTATCACACTGATACATCTTTTCATAGGTGCACTTGTATTTTAATTTGCAAATACTTATGAGCACACATAACATGTCCTTATATTGGGCACTCTGCCTGCATGTATCCTGCCCTCTAATTTGGTACCCTGGATCTGCCTTCTATCCTCATCTTTGCTAAGAAGCTGTAGCTACTCATAACTAATTGGAAATTGACTTTGGAGCCTGGCACTGGTGGTATTGGGCGAGATATTTTTACTTGTGTGAACTCCAATTTCTTCATATTTAAGATGGTACAATGACCACAAGTATTTATATACCTTTTATCAGGAACTAAATGATACAGGTTCCAACCTGTCCAGCTTAACTCTCACAGAGATGATGTGATGGTTTATCTTCTGTGTCAACTTGGCTGGGCTAGGGTGCTCAGTTATTTGGTCAAACACTAGCCTACATGTTGCTGTTAAGATGTGTTTTAGATGATACTAACATTTAAATCAATAGACTTTGAGTGAAGCAGATTGCTCTCCATAATATGGGTGGGCTTTATCCTATCAGTTGAAGGCTTAACTTTAGAGACAAGTCTACCAGTCTACAGAGTCCAGAATCGCCACGCTCCCCATTGTTACAAGCCACTTCCTTCAAGTATCTACTTTTTGTTGGTTCTCTCTCTCTGGACACCCCTCAGAATACAGACTCTATGAGGCAGGGAGTATTATTTCAGTGACACAGGTGACTATGTGGGCAGACTCTTTGTCTCCTGCAACATCACCTCTCTATTTCTCAGCCTCCAGTGTAGTGAGATTGGTCATATGACCAGTTCTGGCCAGTGGTGTATGGGTCATGTCAGAACCCCACTCTCCTTGTGCTTTGATTAGGCTGGAGAAGATCCAGTGGAGGTCTCTGGAGAGGAATCACTAGATGACAGAAGTCTGGGCCCCCCAAACCATCCTGTGGAAGGCCACCTATGGGACTGGACTGTGATGTAATATGTAAGCAAGATATAAACCTGTGGGGGTTAGGCCAGTGTTCTAGAAGGCGACCTGCTCTCCCTAACACACTGTCCAGTTTGCCGGTCCAGCAGGGGCAGCAGAGTCAGGACTCAGCTCCAGGCAGCTTGGCTTGCTCCACCTGACCTTTCTGGCCCAACAGTGTGGCGTTGCTGTGAGGGCAAGTGACCTAGCACACAGTAGGTCTGCACTTGATAGTCACCCCCAGCATGATCGTGATTACCATAGCAAGATTTTAATTTTGTCCAGCATCTAACACTGCCTCTTGTGAACTGCTGTGGACAAAATGGCACAGCGTGGCCTTGTGGCCTCCTCACTGGTTGAACAATTGTCCCCAAGATGTTGATTAATGAACCGATGTCAACTGGGAAGTCCCTGATAGTGGTCACAGGAGGCCGGTCCATTTCCCTAAAGAACCATCCAACGTGTCTGTCTTCTTCGACATTTTATCCGCAGACATGAAGACCTAGGAGGCGTGCTTAACAAACAGATAGATGAAGCAAAACTAGATGACAGAGCTAGTATGTTGGATGACAGAGTGAAGATTCAAGAAAGGCCTGGGCAGGCTAGAACAATGGACTAAACTAACAAGATTAAAGGTAGGAGGGATAAATCAACATCCTGCTTTTAGTTGAAAAACTAGCAGGATGAAGGGGGCTCGTGTGTGAAAATCTCAGGGTTCTCATTGCCTGTTCGCCAGATAGCACCCCGGGAATGACATGGCTTCTCTTCAAATGAAGAATATCTCATGCTGCGTTAAAAAAAAAGACTTTGGTCATTCACTTGGGTTCATATTGGGTGCTTGCTGCATGCTGGGCACGGTGCTGGGTGCAGAACGAGGGCAGAACCCCTGCCCTCGTGCAGGTGACACTTAGGGACACAATTCACCTGAGCTCTGTGCTAATCAGTGTTGACGCTGTCTTCCTTCACTCTATATGCAAATGATGGGAAAGGGTCTAGAAACCAAGTGATAGGAACTAGGAATGATGAGATTTAGGGGCATTTCAGACGTAGGAAGTGGAGTCTCCTTGAATGAAACTACATATTTCAGAGGAACAGAGAGGGCCAATGGCTAAAAATGAATGTTTGAGGTTTGTTGTGCTGCGGGTGAGGCATTGTACACTCATTCTTTCATTGAGGAGTCTTTCATTGATTCCTCCCAACAGCTCTGTAGGGTAGACAGAATGTCCCCATTTCACAGCTAGGGAAACAAAGGCTCATAGAGGGTACTGTTCCAGGGGCATTCTTATAGATCTGGCAGGTGGCTAAGAGGGTCTGAATCTCATTGTCTGGTTCAAAACCCACATTCTTTCCCAATCACCTAGCCCAAGGCAGATTTCATCTTCATTTACGGAAGGAGCCTCTTCTGACTGCAGCTGTAGGTAATTGGGCAGTTGCTTCTTTCACGGGGAGAGTTAGGCAGAATCTGGAGGACAGTGTCCTTGGATGCCCTCCATAAAGCTTCTCCCCTCCTGTATCTGGAGGTGGGGGGGGGCAGAGGAAGGGAAGTCTTGCCTTGTCTCTGGCCTCATCTGCAGAGCTAGCTTCTGCCTGTACTTCCATTCTTAACCAAAGCACCACTTTCTGCGGCTCACACTGGGTGAGGGGCACCTCTGAGCGCCTCTGCGGCTTCCTGTCCTATCCCTGGAGCACTGAGCCTGCTGCCCTGGTGCTTCTGCATCAGCCTCTGTGACAAACTGGAGAGTCTGCAAGCTCAGGCACTGGGGCCGATAGTCTGCTCTATCTTCCATGCCCAGCACACAGTAGGTGCTCTATGAAAGTTTGGGGGATTTCCTGACATCTTCCAATATCCTGTCACTCTTTGATGCCGTGGGAACAGCCAATACCCACGGCCTTTGCACCTTGCTCCCACCTCCTGAGCACTAAGCCGGGCCTGGGCAGGGGCAGGGTGTGTTCCGGGTGGCCTGTGATGCAGGGGCGAGGCAGCAAGCAGCAGTGGCCGCTAGCCCCAGCCTGCAGCCTTCTCCGCTGTGCTGGAAGCCGGGGAGGTGGTGGCTGCGGAGTGGGGCTGGCAGAGGAAGGCGGTGAGCTGCCCGGTGACCTCAGCAGTGATCCAGCCTGTGTATGTGTTCCAGGTCGTTCGCTGCCCCTCTCGCCTCTCATGGGGTCCCTGCGGCCCTGGCCTCTCCGGACGTGCGGGCTGAAGCTCACGAATCTGCTCTCCGCAAGACCCTGCATGACTTCCTGACCAGCGGGCAGAGGGGAGAGAAAGGGGTTAACATGAGGCCGGTTTGTGGGGCGTGGAGGGTGATGTCAGCCAGGCTGCCCAGCAGAGACAAAAGCCTCTAATTGCTCTTTTCCTTCTTGTCAAAAGGCCGACTCCATAGTTACTGTAATAAGGGCTCATGGACAGGGAGGAGGCTGACTAATGAGAGAGTCATTGTTCAGTGATGAGGGAAGTGGGGCCTGGAAGACAGCGGGGCGCAGCCCCCCGCTCCCCAAGGGAAGACGGAGAAATTCCATTGGCTCACCTGGCCTGGGCAGTGGGGGTCGCAGGGCTTGGGGTCAAGTTGCATTGGAAATGCCTTTTGTGGAAACTGCTGGCCCCCTCTGTGAGTTGACAAACTTGGAGGCCCTCCTGGGGTAAGAAGCTGGGCCTTGGTAGTTGTGTTCCTTGGTTAATAAGCGGCGATGACTTCCTTCAGGCGACAGATTTTGAGAAGTATTCAGTTTGCAAAGGATCGGCCAAGATACTGGGTCACTAGCTTCTCTTATAAGCACTTCATGATTGCACTCGATTGAGCAATTTTTCTAGAAACTGCCTTAGGATCAGAGACTCCAGGAGCCAGAGGGAGGTCTGTCCCTGCATCCATAAAGAGTTAGGTCTTTCTTTGGCATCATCCAAAGGGAATGGGTGACCTTGTCTTTCCCAAGGCAAGGAGACTCTACCACCAACTCAGTCACCGGTGGGTCCCAGATCAGAGGACATGTGACACACTTGTGCCCCCGGCTGTTCATCTGCCACGCCCCACCTGGACCCCACACTGAGCTATCAAGCTTCCCCACACCCACCTTTACTCTCCACACCTGCATCATCACCCTCTCTGCTCTACCTGTTTAAACCTCACCTCTGGCCCTCTGCAAGAGGGCTGCCTGCCTTCTCTCTGTTCTTGAACATTTCTGGAATTTTCGCCATAGGCCCCCATTTTCATGCCTAAATGAGTATCATCTTGACATGGGAGCCGCCAATTTTGATTGGAATTGTGTCTATTCCCCTGGATTGGGCTCAAGTCAGAGGTCCTGCTTCTGTGATTGCCTGAGTTCAGGGCTGGATGACCTAGAAGTCCCACTGCAGGCAGCCAGTTGGCTGGGCCTACGCAGCTTTCCAGAGCTGGCTGGAAGCATGTGATGCTTGGAACTGCACTTGGTCTCACTGCTCACCATAAAATGAAAATTCTCACCTTGTGCCCCTGGGCTATGGTTTCTGACAAAACAACTGAAATGATTTGAATCCTCCGGAACGCCAGGACTCAGAGCCGCCGAAGAGGCAAAGTGGCATCATTCAGAAGAGGCCACCTGGAGATAGGAGCTGGGTCTCCAGCTGCACCCCCAGAAAGAGGCTCCTGAAGAAGGGGTTCCATCGTCAGGCAGCTCTGGGAAGCCATGTAGCCAAGTAAAGTGGCCTGCCCCCAGTGGGACTTCTAGATCAATCCATGTGTCACGTGCTTGCGGGCTTCAGAAGCCCCACAGTACTGCGGCTTCCCACACTCACGTTACCTGTGGTCTCTTCTGGGGGGCTCATCTCCTGGGAGTTGGGCTTCATGACTTTCTCTTGGGGAACTCCCTATGTGTGGATGGAAGCCTCTGCACCCCCCATCAGGTCCAAGCCCTCTCTCGGGTGTGCCTGGTCCCTCCACCCGCCCCCTGGGGCCCACTAGCCGTCCTGTCCTCCCACTGGTGCCTGGCTCCTGGCTGTGTCCACTCCCAGCCCGGCCTTGTCTTCCTGAGCCCCAAGCCCCAGCCCCACCCCCCCACAAAGCTCTTTGTCCTCAGGGCTCCTCCTGCTCCCTTTGGTCCCCACCCTGGCCCTGGAGCTCTGATTTATTCACAGTTCCACATCCCCGCCCTGCTGCTCTCCGAGTCGCTGATTCCATCCACATTCTGTCTTGCATTATTTAAATCTCGAAAATGTTCTGGCCTTGACACGAAGAGTGAGAGACTCATTAATATGGACCTTCTATATATGTTTTCTGACTCTTAGGAACTTCAGAGAGCTTTGAAACCATTATGCCAAATGGCGGCTTCTTCATTTGGAAGAGCAGAGGCCTGCTGGAGGCCCAGTGGGCTGGGGTGGGAAGGTCTTGGCCGTGATGTTGCCGCCGATTCCCTGCCACACAGGCCATGCCGTGCTTCCGAGGACGGCGGGCGACCCTGACTTTGCTCTCACTACCTGTCCTCCCGGTGACTCCTTTTCTCTCCCCAGCTGTGATGTCCTCCTCTGTGAAGTGAGGCACTGGGCCCCTCCCGCCCACAGGGGCTGCACTGGGCCTCCCTGCCCTCCGTGGCACCGAAGAGGGGAGGAGCTGCAGTCGGGCGAGCAAATAGCCCTTGTCAGCTTGGATATCTTCCAAACACATTAAAAAAGTCACACAAAGCAGACCTATCACAGAATGAGTTCATCATTTGAAATCATTTTGCTGCAATAGGAAACCTTACGTCGCCCAACCAGAGACTGTTTAAATCCCTTGTATTTATACAGCAGCTTTATTTTCAAAGTGTCTGAGATAGAGTTTCACATTTGGCCTTCACAACCTCTTTCCAGAAGCGATGGAGAAAAGTGAGGATTCTGGTTTGCAGACAGAGTGGCAAAAGCAGAGAACTTAAACCCCTCCCCTGGGGGACCCAGCCACAGAATGCTGGAAATTCCTCCACCTGGAGGGCCCCAAGACCTCGGGCTTCTCATTTAAATGGAATTCATGCCCCCCACCCCCAAGCCTGTCCTCCTCCTGGTCACACCATCCCACCTTCCAGGCCTGAAGTGCCATCTTTGTGCAACTTTGTCACTACCTGCATCCGACACACTTATTCTCCCAGGGATCCTCAGGTCTCGGGCGCATCCTAAAGGTAAACCTCTGGCACCTCCATCACTGCTCTGGCACCGGACTTTTGCTGTAGCTCCCTGGCAAGTCTCCTTGCCCATCTCCCTCCCTTGACCCATTCTCCCAAATTTTGAAGCTGGCTGCAGTCCCGGTTCTTCCCCCACCCTCAAATGGAGCTAAAGCCATTCAGGGGCCCTCACGGTTGACCTGGCCGGATAAAGCCTGTTAGGACCACACCAGGGGTTTATTAACAACAGGCCAGAGGCACTTCTTCGTAGAGGCATTTCCACCTCCATCTTTGGCTTGTGCTGTTTCCCTCCTGGGGCAATGCAAGCCTGTGGTTTGTGTGGCAGATTCCTGGTCCTCCTCTTCTGAGGCTCCGCTTACAGCATGCAATGCCAGCTCTACCGCCCTGTGGCTGGGGTAGGTGCCTTCCTCCCTCCCTCCTCCCCTCCCTTCTCCTGCCCTCCCTCCCTCCTTTAATTGAGGTAACATTGGTTTCCATTTTTTTTTTATATTTTGGTAGTATAGGATCTCTTCCTTCAGGTATTGCCAGCGTAGTGCACCCAACACCAAGTCTCCCCTGACCAACCACCATATCTGCTGTGCCCCTTCCCGCTTTGATCTTGCCCCTCCCACAGCCCTTCCCTAGGTGCCACTCTTTCCTGTGCTTGTGGCATCCTATCCCCGCCCCCAACGTGGGATGTTCCATGTTATAGGCAGAAATGATGTCTATATATCGCTCTCTACTATGAGACTTTGATTTCTTGAGAGTAAGAGAACCAGTTTACTCGTATTTAAAGCTTCAGTGCTGCTACTGCTACAAAGCCGATAAAAGGATGTGCCTGGTGGGAGTTTTCGAGAAAACACAATCTTTGGTTTTGTTTTCAGAATAGTAGAGAGCAGAAAAATGCCCAGGAAGGTGGGAGGTCCTACTAAAGATGGAGCGCCTCTTCTCTGTACTGATCTCAGGGCTCTCTTCCTAAATGCTTTGCTCAGTCAAGGTCAGACACATCTCCATAGTTTCTTTGGCTCTGATTTGAGGTTGTGGACGCCATTTCCCAAAGGGTGCCGTTTACTCGGCCTAAAGAAAACCCACAAATTCCAAAGCTACCTCTGTTCCTGTGACATTGGACAGCTGTCTTGGAAATCTGTGTCCTTGACCATGAGGAAGAGCTGTGAAAGGTCACGGAGAGCCCAGTGCAAACCCATTCTTCCTGCTGGGTGGGGCCTGCATGCAACTCCAAGGAGACCCCAGCCATGGTGATGGAGAAAGAGGGACGGAGAGTAAGTGCCATTTCGGAGAAGGGGTGTGTGTGAGGTGCTTGTTTTCCTGATTGCTTGGGGAGTGTGAATCAGAGTTGGGACAGAGTCCAACAGCAGAAGTCTACCAGGAGTGACAATTGGCTTTCCCTCCCACGAGGACACTTTATCCCTGTATATCCATGGGCCTAACAAAGCAATCACTGCCTCCCACTGTTTCAATCTTTTACTCAATCACTTAATTATTTCTCAGGTCCGGGTGGCATGGCCATCGCCCCAGTATTAACCCAGATTATAATTACCCATCCTATTCCTCACCACCACACTTCCCGTTTAGAGCACTTAACTGGACCCAATTTCACCTGTCTTCGTGCTGTGGGCAGAAAAAGGACCGTGGGCTCTAATCAGTGCCTGGGGTCTTGGAGCAGTCAGCCATAAACTGCAATATCTGCTCGTTTATTCCTGTTCATCCAATTGGCTCCAAATTGCTCTGAACGAATTCTTCGGCTGCAGAAGAAGCTGTGCGGGCTTATTTTCATTAGCGTGGACACCGAGCGGGAAGAGAGGGTGCGAAAAGAGGAAAAGAGAAGAATCATTGCCAGATTTTTCTCTCTCTTCCACCCCACCCCCTCGCCTGGTCCCTCAGCTCCTCTACATGCAATCCCCCTCCATGCAGGAAACAGGCTACACCCCTGGCACCAGCAGCTTCTTCTGAGACCCTGGATCTTTTTGGTGCAGACCATTCACCCCATTACACTCCTGATGTAGGGTCCATGATGGAGGGAGCGCTAAATCTGTGCTTCCCTCAGCAAGGGAAGAGGAGGTGCTCTATCTGACCCTATCTGAGGGGCGGGAGGAGCTTGGCTGGGGCACGCGGTCTCCACGCGGTCACTGAGCAGGGCTGCAGAGTGGACTGTGGATGACCCTAAAGCCTGCACCGTTTCTGTTCTGACCATCAACACACTCTCCATGGGGCCGAGTCATCGGCTCGCCCTCTGGCGGAGGGGCAGCCTCTGTGCTCAAGGCAACTGGTTTTCTGCCTGGAGTCTTCTTGGCTCCCTGCACTGCTGTGTTTATAGTGGAGGATTTCGGCGATGACTCTCTGAATCTTCCCTATGGAACAGAAGGCTGTTTCTGTTGGGTTCATCTTGGTCATCTCTGTCTGTAATTCTTGGTACGCTTGAAGTCAGTTAGGAATATCCTCCCCCGCCCTGCCCTGTCTCCTCCCCCGCCCCTCAGTCTTCTGTTCTCCAGGGCAAATCCTCCAATTCCAAGAGTCACAGAATCACATCACTTGAGTGCCAGAAGAGCCCCTCCCCTTAACTGTCCTCAGCTTGATGTCATCGCCCTTTACTTATGCATAGGAACGACTTCCTTCCATCCTGTCCAAGGGTGCTGCAAGACTTTCAAAATGTGACTGGCTTCTGTTTCAATAACCCATGCAGAGCTGGGGACAGAGTTAAATACTTTCAAGAGGGGTTCTGTTCTCTTGAGCTTTCCTTCCGGAGTCGTAGACTGGATAAACATTGGCCATACTTCATTATTCTCTCTTCTTACAATCAGGGCAGAGCAGGTAACGTTTGGTGCAAGTATAGGTTTGTGTCCCCCATCTAAGCTTCATGAAGGAGGGCTTCTCAGAGGAGGTGGCACTGTGCTAGAAGTTTTACAGGCTTTCTGCCCAGGACAGTTGGGTTTGGGTGAAGTTCTCTCCAGCCTAGGTGGGCTGCCACATGCAGTCACTCTGCCTCTCTAGGTCTCAGTGTGTCCGTAACTTGAGGAGATCAGTGCCAGTGAATTCTGAAGCTCTCTCTAGCGCCGACATTGATAAGTGAAGAGCCTCCCAGAGGAACTCCCAGGGGGTAGCATATGGACTGGGGGGTAAAGGCTGTGGGGTAAGGGGCACTCCCTGGTGCTCGTGGCATGCTGCTGGAGGGCCGTGAGCCTCGTGGGGCTCAGAGAGACAACTGAGGCAAAGTGCTGGTGAGGACGCAGAGACGGGGCAGCGATGTGTGTGCGCGCAGGGTAGTCAGGCCCGATGTCGCCGAACAGGTGTTGATCTGGTGCATTCTTGTGTCTGAGCGAGGGGGGAATAATCACTGCACACCGGCCTGAAGGTCAGCAAGGGCAGGCTAATTGCAGGAGAGACTCCTGACAGCAGGAGGGGCCTGGGAGGAGTCTGGGGTTAGGGAGCTGCGTTCTTTTTTATAGGGATTCTGGGCACTCTCCACCCCTCTCAAAATCTCCTGGGGGCTTTTTCCTCCTTTGGGGTATACTTTTCCACTGCCCTCTGCCCCGCCACTGCCCTGCTTTGTTTCTTCACCCCCTTCTTCTCACCCCAAGGGTGAGGTGTCCACAGCACCATTCTCCCCCATACCTCTCTTGTGGTTGCCAGCTCTGTGGCTGTCAGCTTTTGCCCACAAGCCCCCCGGCTCCTTCAAATTCCCCTTGAGAGAGCACGACCCAAAATGCAGTGGGGGGAGTGGTGGTGATGAAATCGTTCCGCGTACTTCATGGTGAGAAGGGGCGAAGTGGGGGCCCACTGTTCAGGTTGGTCTAGGGGTCCTTGATAGATGGAAGGTGTTGGCGAAGTGGGGCACAGGGCCCAAACAGTAGGAGGAGAAAGAGGAAAAGGAGGGGTCCCAGGGGCAGCAGCAGCCAAGATCTCAAGCCCGGGAGCTGTTGCTCAGGTCTGGAGGCCGGAAGGGTGCAGGCTATCGGCTCGTTCTGGTAACCACAAAGCCTTTTGAAGAATCTGCTCCATCTATGGTTCGATCTGGGAGGAGGTTATAGACAGCAAGAGGGGTTAAGGGCTTCACATGCCCACCCAGGTGGGCCAGCAAGTGTCTAAGGCCAAGTGTTATCCAAGACCATGTGAACCAGAGAGTCCAGGGATCGATGGCGATCCTGAAAGTTTTCCCCAGAGTCCAGAGCTCCCTCAGAGGCGGTGTGCCTGATATTTTTGGCATTATATACAGCCCCAATAGGAGCCCTGTGATTGCGGCCTCTAAGGCAGGGACTCCTGAGATAATCAAAGTGGCGGGCTCCCTGTTAGCGCAGAGCATTTCTGCCTTATTCCGAGTGGAGGGGGGATAATGACTGGGTAACAGGGTGTGGTTGGGGGGAGAGCAGGGTCCGCTTGGAGGGGGGACACTTGAGCTGTTGTCCAGTTACCTTCCATCTACAAACAAAATCTGATCAGCCACCTCCAAAGGGGAAGGCTGCAACCCCGGTCTGGCTGAGGTGGCAGTTGCCAAAACCTCGGGGCCGTCATGCGTTGGAGACACCGGGGAAGAGGTAGCAGCGGAGTAGCGGGTGAAGAGGCCCAGAGGCTTTGATAGACACTTCTAGGTTTTCTAACAAAGTAGCCCGATGTCTGAGCAGCCGGGAGCCATGCAACATGAGGGCCCCAAAGGGTTGAAAGGGCATGTGGGGCGTCCCGGGTGTGTGGTCAATGAGCAACTAGTTTGAGTGCCTTGGGTAAGAGAGCCACAGCACTGGGAGAGTGTACATCTCTTTGTTCTTCTAGAAGGTTCAGCCTCTTCCACAGTGCTGTTTATGGCACAGAGCTCCAACTGGTGACTTTTTCCCATGCCAGCATCCCACGTTTAAAGGATGTTCTTCCTGACTGTCCAGATGATCCGGAGACCTCTGGGCTTTGCAGGGTTCCTCTCCACCTGCTCAGCCAGCAGGCAAAGAAGCCTGGCAGAGGACTGGACTCATCTACAGCTGATCACAAAACCCTGTCAGCTCCAAGCCAACCTTTTCTGAAAAAGGATCCAGCACCAGTATTTTCCATAGCCTTTTCTCTCCTTCTGTGATGGAAATGGTGCCTTAGATATAGGAGCTGAAGTGGTTTGAAGAAGGCTCAAGAACCTATTTTCTTTATCTGGAAAAGCTTTTTCCATTTACCTTCTTTGACATGGTTGGATGTTTCATTGCCCTGGGCGCTGGCGAGCAGGAGGCTCATCTGCCTCCTCTGGTCTCTCCTGGGCTCAGTCCACTGCCTCCGACTTATAGAGAAATGCAGTTTTCTTCCAATGATGGGGATGGGGCAAGTTTGGAGCCCTGCAGCTTACCAGGTAGTCTGGGCAGTGCTGCAAATCGGAAACCTCCCCTAGAAGTGCAGGCAAGAGAGCCGTGTTGCTCATGGCTGTTTTCCAGAGCTTCTTATTGCCCAGCAGCTAAGCCAGATCTCACCGCTTTGTCAGGAGCAGGGGCTGGTCATGGGGCTTAGGTGGCAACCCCGTTCCTGCTTTCAATAGGATGCTCTAGACATGTGGGTCAGCAGGATTACGGCCAGTTTCTTGGGCCCCCTTTTCATTTACCTTTTTTTGACTTTCCCCCCGGAACTTCTTGCCATCTGCCAGCCCCACCTCATGATTGAAAATACAAGCTCCAACTTACTGATTGTCCCATGTACACAATGGCCCTTCCCCTGGTATCTTTATGAGTTGGTCACTAGTATCATCCTGTCATACTAAAGAGGACACCAAGGACCAAGTGAGTCACTTGTCTCGGTTGCACAGAGTGCAAATAGGACAGCTAGGACTCTACCTTCAGTTGGCCTGACCCCAAAGTCCATGTCTTTGCCACCACAACATAGCAAAGACGAAGAAGCTGCCATGCTAGAGACCAAGACCCCACTCTAGTGTCCCTGGTGCCCGGGCTCACCGGCCTGCCCAGGCTCATGCTCAGGCTTCAAGGCTCACGGTCCGCTTACAAATGAGTTCTCAGTCTTTCTGGCAAGGCCAAGCGCTCCTTGGGGAAGAGCCGGTATTGGTGATGCAGGAGAACCTGTGTCTGGTCTGCTCCTCCCGCCCCTCCCCGCTACAATGTGTGACCTTGGACAGCTCATTGTTTCTGATCTTTCTGTAAAATGCAAATCACATCTCCCCCTGTGGCCCCCTCGTGCACGGTTAGCAGAGAGGATCGTGGCCCTAGAGTTAGGTGGTCCGGTCCAGTTTCAACTCCACCCCAGAGCAACCGTCTTGGGCCCCTGAGCAATGCCCTTAACTTCTGTCAGTTTCAATTTCATCATCTGCAAGATGGGTTTAATAATATTTGCCCCAATTATAAGAATTTGTTTAAATCAAATGAGATGCCCGTGCTTCGAAAGAAGAAAAGTCGGGCCTCCCCGGTGGCGCAGCGGTTAGGAGCTGCACTGTGGAGCTGTTGGCAGTGGCGACGCGAGTTGGACGCCCGGCCGGGGAGAATCCCACATGGCGCGGGAGGCCTCTCCTGCCTCGCCCGCTGCTCCCCTCAGCAGTGTACTTCAGTCAATCTGCCTGTTCTTCTCCCCGCTCTGTCTCTGGTGAACCCTCTCACTGCCCCACGCCTCTGGCCTGTACCCCAGCTTGTATGCATAAATAAATAAATCTTTAAAAAAGAAAAGAAAGAAAGAGAAGTCCCACAGAGAGGTGAGGCGTACTAGTGGTGTGGACATGTGAAGGGAAATACATTGAGTCTCCATCAGAGAGGGTATGCATGAAGTGTGGTCACGGCAGTGCTGTGTTAGCATATCAGACCTTCTTCTGTGGGCTCAGGCTCTGTGCTGTCATCATCCCCCTCACTCTCTGCTGGCATCTGGGAAACAATGAAATGTTGCATCTGCCCAGCCCCCTGTCTGCGCATTCCTCTGGGCATCCCCATGGAAGACCTGTTAGGGTGGATGAAGAGGATGAAAGTCATCCAAACTTCTGCTTCCTCGACCTCACCCCCCTCTGGATTTACCAGCAGCTTCCCTGTGCAGGCCTAAAGCTACAGCGGGAGGGCCAGTTTCTTAAAAAGGCTTGTTTCAGGACTGGGTTCTAAAAACTAGGTCATAGGTTCCAACTGTGTCTTAATAATCATGGAGACTTTGCACGGGGGTTGAACAACTCTGAGAGAACTCACTGGAGGACGCTTCACATGCTGTGACATTTGATACGAAACAAGGAACCAGGCTGAAGGCCTGTGCATGATAAGAACTGCTCTTTAAGCTATGACTAGCACGACAAAGGCCATGTGGACATGTCCTGACTTTTTGCATTCAGGAGTATCTAGTCCTGACCCATATCACATGGGTAGGCATCTAGACAATCCTTTCAAATCTTCTGGGAAAGGAGAATCTAGAATTGCCCTAGCAAGTCATACCACTACTAGTAAAGTTAATAATCTAAATGCTTGAATTCATGTCTTCTTCTTACAATTGAAGAGGATATACTTGGTTTCTCAGGAAGGGGGAAATAAAGTTTGGTGGCCTCTTTTTAATGTCAAGAATTGTGAAGGAGCTCAGGTTTTACTCCACTTGCAACCTATGAAGTTAGCCTGTTATTGGCAGAAGACATGAGGTTCCTGGATCAGAGACGAAAGATTTTATTACTCACAGCAAAAGAAGTAGCGATCTCATCAGCACATTTATATGGGCCCCCTGACCCTGATTCACAGGGTGGGGATAAAGAGAGTCAGATGATACCTGTACATTCAGGGAATTCCATTATAGGAGAACCCTGAGCCTAGGGACCCCAAACCTTTTATAATGGGCAGTAAATATGCCTGCCTATTGCTCTGGAGTGAGATCCTCTTCCTCTCTCCCCCAGCTGCTTGCTATGCAAACATCCTGGTAAAAGTGGTTTGGAGCAAAAGGTAGTACATACCCTGCTTTCAAGACATGCAAACATGTGTCCCATGGAGAATTGTCTCCCGATATTGATCACCTTATCATATTTAGGTGAACACATTCCAGTTTCTGTAGCCTTTTGGCCTTGCGTTTTACCTTCTAATCTTTTGTTCATTGGGCAGTTATCCCCGCTGTGGCTCTGGCTGTCACTGAGGGCTGTGGCTTCCTGCTTTCTGGGACACCCCATCTAGACAGAACCAACACTCTGCCATAGGGGACATCTTAGGAACTGCCATAAAAGTAGTTCACCAACTTGTTCAGAGGACCCCAAGGAAACTGCACCTGGAAGACATATTGCTATCATCTCTTCAGTTCTAGAAAGATGAAGACAAATTGCAGGCAATTTAGAGACAAGTAACTTAGGTGATTAGGGTGATGTCAGGGGGAAAGATGAAAAGAAGTGCACATGCAAGCGTCTGCTCCGTTTGTGTTGAAGGAGTTGGGGGAAAGGGATGTGGGAGAATATCCAGCACCTGAGCGAGCAAGGCTAGAGTGTGTCTTTCTGGATGCCCACCTCTCACTAGCGTGCCCTCGCTGGGCATCAGCTTCCTCTTTTATTAGACTGGGGTGGAAATGTATGCTGTTGGGGATTAAACATATTCATCACCTGGAATAGCGCCTGGCACATTGAAAGAGCTCAAGCAATACATGCCGTATTAATCACACAGAAAATGAGAGCTGCGAAGAATCTCAGAGCTTCTCAGTCTACAGAGAAGGATGCTCAGAAGGACATCCCATGAACACAAAACTATTTACAGGGAGAGTAGGAGCAAACAGAAGCCAGTTTTCCTGGCATTGAACTTGATGGTATGAGACCAACTTCTTTCCTGTCCTTTAGTTTAATGGACTATAGTGTCATTTTCTAGGCCAAAATTCATCCAGACTCCTTAATACATAGGATATATTATAGTTATTGAAACATATTCTAATTGTTCATTGAATTGTTAATTGAACACACCGAGAGAAAATAGTCACAAGTCCAGTGGGCTTCAAGTTGTCTTTCTGAGTTCCTTAAGAAAGGGAAAGTGTCATATATGCCAGTTTTTCTGATATGAAGCATAAAGTTCTCCTTTCAAAGGCCGCCTGCACAGTTCATCTTCTGACTTACTTTTAGGTGGACACTGACGGCTTAATATATATGGGCTTTACTCCGGGAGTAGAGTAAAGGCATGTTCTTTGTTGTCCAAAGTTCTCTTGTAGACGTCTGTAGGTATTAGTGAGACATTTCTTCCAATTTCCCACAAATAAATTAAGCTTCCTCTTAGAAGATCAATTTGAGGGCACCAATGCTTTTTACTTACAAGGACTCTCACAAGACATTTCAATCAAGTTTTATTGATTAAGGAAGGATTATTTACCCCTTCTATGGGAATCAAAATTAACTGCCCATTAGAGCATCCGGGCTGGAAATGACCATTCCTGTCCTATGTTGGTGAAATAATTCTAGGCAGTAAATGGAAAAACACGTTTTCTTGATGTGCCTGACCAGACATATCTCCAACAATTTGTGTTGCATTTTGGGAAACATTAAAAAATAGTCACAAGAATCCTGTTACTACTTTTAAGAAGCACTAGGACCCATGAGGATTAACCACAAGAGGAAGGAGCCAGAAGAGAGCTCAGGGATAATCGAGCCCAGCTTCTGACTTGCAGAAGGCACTGAAGCCTGAGGACTGGGTCCCTGGCGTAAAAACCCTGGCAGAGGCTCTTGGAAGGTGCTCCCAGTTCTGTTGATGTCCCTCTTCTCTGGGAATGACCACTGAACAGGGGACACCCGCAGAGAGGCCTCTGGGCTGTCATATGATCCTGGTAGATCTCTCTTGAGTCCGAACCGGAGACAACTAGTCTCTCTCGGTCTAAAACTGAACTTATCCATCTCCTCCTTAAGAATATGACACTCCTAGCAGAAGCTGCAATTTTCTTGAGGTTGAGTCTGTGAAGGGTGGCAGGACTGGGAGGAATCTGATAGTCTCCTGATGCTTCTCTTCTTGTGTCCTGGTTGTTCAACTCTTTCTTCACTTCCATGAGATACCCCAGTGTTGTTCGATTAGTTCTTCCTAAAAAATGTTAAGATGATTTAGAGTTGATTTCTATTGCACCCAGAAGAACCTTCATTAAGAGATACCCCATTGGTAAGTAGCGATTTTGGCATCAGAGCCTGGGGCGTAGACCTTCCCTTATCTGCTCTTTCCTTATACAACATGCTATCATGCAAAACGAAAGCTATAACTCCTTGAAATAACTCATACTTTGAGCAATGCAATAATTTTTACACAATGGGAAAAGTAGCCAAAAAGAAGCAACTTTTTTTTGGGGGGTGGGGGGAAGGTGAGAAATCCTTATTGAAAGCTCTTAAAAATTACAAGTTAGAGAAAGCAAAGCTCACGCATGTTCCTAAATACCCCGTTACATTAGACTAGAATAATGGATTCCGTTTTCTTTAAGACGAGATCTTATTATAACACAATCTCTCGGGTGGATTTACTAAAGCATTCATATACAAAATAGAAAGGCATTCTCTGATTCTGAACTATCTTTCAGAGGAGTGTCTAATAACACACTTCATTTTCTATGCCTTCCTAGAGGAATGCACTATAGACAAATGAAGACGCTTCTTTTCAAGGTTGTGAGGGGGGATAGGAGGATTTTCTATTTTATTACTGTCCCAGTTTTATCAATAGAGAAACCAAGGCATTGAGCTCATGTAATGGCTCACGGTGCCCAGAGAGGCGGAAGAGGAGGGTTCAAGGGAGCCGCAGAGTGAGACTCACATATGTGCTGCCCCCAAAGCCTCAGCTTAGCTTTTGAAGGGCGTTTTGAATGGGAGGAGAAAGGGAGCTTAGTCTGGGTGTTTATTCTCCCAGTGTCTGGTGCATAATTGGTGCCTAGTAAATTTTGAAGGAAAGAAGAATGGAGGAAGGAGAGGAAGGAAGAGGTGGTGAATCAGAGACTCCTAAGGATTGTCATTCTTTGGACAACTGTCCCATAGGGTTCTTGGGACACACCCCAGGTTAGTTAGCGAGGCAGATCATCTGGGAAGGTGGCTGGATTGGGGACTGAGGCCCAAGAAAGGGAAGAACTGCTGAGCAGGAGATGTGATGAGAAAAAGGGAAATGGACAAACAGGAAGTGTGGAGGTTGACCCTGGCGGCAAGAATGTGGCGGGGTTGGGTGAGAGGTCATCCTCAGGGCTGCACTCTGTCTTCCCCTCGGTGTGTCTGCCTCTGTCTGCCTGGCTATGCTCCTGTTCTAGATTAAAGCCAGCCTTCTGGAAGCAGATACACTTTCATAGCAAAATAGAACACTGTTCTTTTTTTAAAGCCTCATCGAGATCTTTGTGATAGGAAATGAAAACTTTTTTTTTAAAGATTTTTTTTTTTTATACATACAAGCTGGGGTACAGGCCAGAGGCGTGGGGCGGCGAGAGGGTTCACCAGAGACGGAGCGGGTAGCAGAACAGGCAGATCAGAAACACACTGCTGAGGGGAGCAGCGGGCGAGGCAGGAGTGGTCTACCGCACCATGTGGGATTCTCCCCGGCGGGGCGTCGAACTTGCGTCGCCGCTGCCGACAGCTCCACAGCGCAGCGCTCAACCGCTGTGCCACCGGGGAGGCCCAAAATGTAAACTTTGACTGAAGGAGCAACTTTGTCAAGCTGGGGTTATGATCACCAGCTGGAGCATCCAGAAAGTTCTGCCAGGTGCCCTGAAGCAAATATCACTGAATAATTGTCAAGACTCTGCTTCTCCTCCAGACATCCATCCACCTGCCCTTCCCTGGGCGTGCCTTGTCTTGCACCTCTCGGGTTGCTCCTGCTTCCTCCCTGATTGAGAGCTGAGCATGAAGCAGCGCTCGTCCCAAAGGCACACATAGAGCAGGGGTCCTTTGCTCTGTTCCAGGAGCGTGTGTGATATTCATACAGTATGGAGGCGGGGGTCTTCCTCTCAAAGCCCACCAGGCTGCTCCTGGAGTAAGCAGATTTCTTTGGAGCCAGTGAGGCATGTGCACGAGTGCTCACAAGTGTTGCAGAGACAGCACAGTAGAACATCTCAGGGAAAAGAGTTAAGAAGCACATTATGGGGGTGGATTGCGGTAGGTGGGAATAAGTAAGAGGAAAGTTAATGGCATGAGGATGGGTCCATCAGACCACAGTCTGCAGACACTTGCTAATGTCCCCAGAGGCAGTGTCTCTTAAAGGTCCCGACTTCGGTGATCTGGGAGTAGGTGATGACAACCCAATAAAAATAATTTGATTTTCACAGAATAAAATGATGGCTGAGTGGAGAACTTTAAGGCAGAGTGATGATATAAATTATATCCCTAATTTATATTTAGGGATATAAATAAATTGTGTGTGAGTTTCAAATTAATAGCCAGGAGGCCTAGTTATCAAGACTCTGTCGAAGAGCCTGTTCTCTCAAGCAGCCACGATATTCTCATAAATCCAGATCAGATGTGACCTCACCTTAGGCTGAGGGCTCCTCTATGAGTCTGTAATCAGAACATTTAAGGGCTCATTGGACCAATTCCTTCATCTCTTGGTGCCTCAGTTTCCCTTCTGAATGAGCATAGTCATGCAACAAGAAGGATCCTGCTGAGAAATGAGGCGTCAGGCAGTTTTGTCTTTGTGTGAGCATCACAGAGCAAAGGGTCTTTCTCCGCTCCCCTGGCTAGCAATCCAGAGGGTGCCTGGATGGGACAGGGGTCATCACAACCTCCCTCGGCTCCTGTAGGGGGAAACTGGCAGGGGCAACCATGATGTCACAGGCGATAGGAACTGGGGGGCACCGCCATATATGTGATCCACTGTTGACTGAAACGTGGCCATGCCTACTCAGCTACGTCATAGTGACCACACCCTCAATGGGGCTTGGCCGTGTAACTCAAGTTCATACCTTAATAAAACTGCAGATGACAGTGGAAGAGCGACCTCCTGGTCAGGCTGGCAGAGGTCATATCTGGAAGTGCCAGGGTTCTGTCTGCAGGATGCAGGGGCCCTCCAGTGAGCGCTGCAGTGCTTGTCACAGGAATCGGGTCCACTGGAAGATGCTCTATTTTGAGATGAAGGGAAAGAAGCTTCTTCCCTGAGATGGGATTCTGGCTGAGAATTCTCCTTTCTTACAGCTCAGGGGTTCCCGTCAAGGCTGGTGAGGGAGATGCTACCATTCCCTGTGCCCCCTGAGCCTGGCCTGGCTCTCAGAGGGAGGCTGTTGTGGGATCGTAGGCAGGAAGCAGCAGACGGGGGAGCCCAGAAAAGGATGCCTGTGAGCCAAGCCCAAAGGCCATGGCACCGGCCAAACTGATAAAGAGCTCTGCCACTGACCTTAAAATCACTGCAGGTGTGGGGAGAGTGGAGAGGAGAGGGAGCCAAAGCCCCAGTAGGGAAGCCACAGCACTTCCTTCCTGGTGTGATTCCCATTATTCGTGTCTGACAAACTCATTCAGAGAAAGAAGAGGGGAGGCGAGAAGAAAATCAATTGGTTTTCATATTTATTGATCTCTTTCAATGACTCTCAATGGTAATGGAGTGGGAGGGCAACAGAAGAGAAAAGGTCAGCTTCTAAGAGCGAGAGAGTAGCCATCCACTCTGCAGCGGGCATGTCATGAGGTCACTGAGGTCACGGGACCCACTGTGTCCCCGGAGGACATAGCAGGAGGCATCACTCAAGTCTATGCGGGGTTGGGTGAAAGGGTGGGAGACACAGCCACATGGATTTTATACGGTCCCCTATTTTAGAAATACTGCATGTGTAATTGCAGAAAAGAAAGGATGACTGCATAAAGGAGGAAGAGAGAAAAGTGCGAAATTTCATCAGTGTTGTAACCATTCCAGAAGTGATTGCTTTAATGTATATAACAAGAGTTGTCATTGTTCCACCTCCCACCACACTTCTTATTCTAAGCCCTCTTAATTCTTTTTTAAAAAAGATTTATTTATTTATGCATACAAGAACTGGGGTGTGGGCCAGAGGTGTGGGGGGGTGAGAGGGTTCACCAGAGACAGAGTGGGAAGCAGAAAAGGCAGATCAACGGAAACACACTGCAGAGGGGAGCAGCGGGCGAGGCAGGAGAGGTCGTCTGCGCCATATGGGAAGCTCCCTGGCCCGATGGAACTGTGCTGCAGCGGTTGCTGATAGTTTCATAGTGCTGAGACTTTAACCCCTGGGCCACCAGGGAGCCCCAGCCCTCTTAATTCTTGCTGGCCCGGTGAGTAGGACACAATATCTTGCTGTGCTCTCAATTTATACTTTCCTGAGCTTGGTCATATTTTCTTCTGATTGATATATTCTGTTTTATGTTTTTGTTTAATGTTTTGGTTTTTTAAAAATGTCCTCTTTAGTGACAGTTCTACTCATATTTTTGGCTCTTTCTCTTTTGGCTTGTTAACTTTTTCTAAATTGATTTGTAAGAATGATTTCTGTGTTATTTGCTGATTAAGTTGTTGATTAAATACCTTTCTAATGTTTTTTCCCCAATTGCTATGCACTTACTTAATGGTGTCTTTGGGTAATTCAAAATTCTTGCAAAATTTTGAATAGAAGTTCTTGATTTTGGTGCCGTCAACATTTATCAATATTACCATTTTGTTTCTTAATAAATCTTGAGTTTATAAACATACTTCCCAATATTATCTCCTAAATATTTTAATGTTTGCCTTTCATATTTAAGTTTTTGATCTTCCTGGAATTGATTTTTATTTGAGATGAGAGCAGGAATTCATGTAGTTTCCTCCTCCTCGCCTTCCATAAGTTGGATCGTCACTTGGTACTATTTATTTTATTTATTTATCTTAAAGATTTACTTATTTATGCATACAAGCTGGGGTATAGGCCAGAGGTGTGGGGTGGTGAGAGGATTCACCAGAGACAGAGCGGGGAGCAGAACAGGCAGATTGGCTGAAGTACACTGCTAAGGGGTGCAGCGGGCGAAGCAGGAGAGGTCTGCCGTGCCATGTGGGAAGCTCCCTGGCAGGGGATCGAACTCGTGCTGCAGTGGCTCTGGATAGCTTCATAGTGCTGTGCTTAACCCATTGCACCACAGGTGAGGACTCACTTGATACTATTTAATGTACACTCATCCTTTCCCAGAGACCTGAAAAGCCACTTCTGTGGGTATGGATCTGCACCCAATATTGTGGTTTGGTGTGAGCTTCCTTTATTCTTTTCCTTGAAGAATTTTTTCTCACACTCTTAATGATTTAAGGAAAGAAGGTGGAGCTGATGTCTTAGATCATAAATTCCAGGGACTGGGAACTCTGACCACTGGTGTGTGAAATTTGCTTGTGAAGCCTGCAGCTGTAGACCAAGTAAAAAAGTATGTATTATGATGCTGAGGTCTCCTATGTATGAAATTCTAGATCTCTTTCAGCCTTGGGCTATATTTTCAATGGCCTAAATCCTGAATTCCTAAGCAGAACAATCTGACATCAATGTTAGAGGTCACCCAAGGACAGGAGAGCTATTGGCATTTGGCTTATAAACCTGAAGCACTGGATGTGGCCGTCCTGAGGGAAGGAACCTGGTCTCAGGATGACTTGCAGGCCACAGCGTGTTGCTGTCCTGCACGGAAGAAACAAAGCAGAAAAATCCTGCCCGGGATACTCTCAGCAAAGCAGCTTTTCATCAAAAACTCTGCTTCTTGATGAACAGACTCTAAGATGAATTTAGGAAATGTCTCTCTTGTCAGAGGCATGTCAGGTGAGGGAAGAATCCATTACTCACCCATACAGTAACTTATTGAGCACCTACTATGTGCCAGACAACTGTTCTAGGTGCTGGAGATACAGTCCTGAATGAGACAGAGAAGTTGCTGACCTTCTCTGTCAGGGGGAGGCAGACACGCCAATAAAGAAGAGGATCTTAGTAGGGTGCTTACCTGGAAATTACAACTATGGGGTGCTCTGAGGAAGTATGAATGGCAGGCAGGAGCAGCCGTGGAGGTTCTGGAGGCTCATATTCTAGACTCTTACCAGCTGATGAAGAGGTGCTATTTCAGGGATGTGGAGAAGACCTGAGAGGCTGGGAATACAGGAGGAAGCAGCATAAAGTAAGGTTATTCCACCAAGGAGCAAGACCATTGACAACGCTCTCACTTTGTGTCTCATTTTACTGAATATAATCTCAAGTTCCATCCATGTTGTCATGAAAGCATGGTTCTCCAAAGCAGGGTTCTCCTTCTTTAATAGCTGAGTTGTATTCCACTGAATATATGGACCATAGTTTCTTTCTCCTGTCATCTGCCGTGGGGCATTTAAGTTGATTCCACAGCTTGGCGGTTGTGAAGAGTGCTCCTGAAAGGACAGGAGTGCACACACCCTGTCCTGCCAGTGTTTTCATGTTCTTTGGATAAATGCCTCCAGATGGTATTGCTGGACAATATGGTCCATCAATAAAATTGGATTTTGAAAAGAAGATGAGGTTAGAAGTCTCTGAGATCGTGTTCATTTCCTCTGGGGACTTGCAGATCTCAGTCTGGAGTTTGGATTTGATTTTAATTGAATGGGAAACCCCTGGGGGGTTTATAGAAGGAAGTGAGGGGTTGTGACTTAGAACTTGAAATGATCACCTTCTTCAAATGATTGATTTGTGGCAACTGGCAAGACTGAACTGAGACCGCTGAGCTAAAGCAGCTGATGTACCCGGCCAGGCGCCCCAGGCCAGAAAACGTGGAGCCCTGCCTGTCCCTCCAGCTCGCCCAGTCTGTTGGTCTGTCTCTCCATTCAACTGGATGCCTCCAGCAGGAAACTGTGGAACTGCAGACTGCTCTGCCAGGAGAGACTAACATGATTCAAACTTAGACGGATGTGGATTTTGGGTGCCTCTGTGTATTACATAGCATGACTATTTCTTCCAGAGGATTTATTCAGATCGATTAGAATATTTCTTGAGGAATTATTCCTTTTTTTAAAATATAAATTTGGAGTATGTTTGCCTATGTCTGGGCTTGATTACCCTGTTATAGTACCAGAACCATCTTTCCATGGCCTCTGATTTCGCACAAAATCAGGCCGCTGGTGTTTGCCCTTTCCTCGTGGCTGAGTTAATTCCAGCCACTAACTCAGTCTGGAGCCAGGCTTGGCCTGGGGAGCAGTCGGCACCTCGCTCCTTTGTCCCGGCCAGGCTGGAGCGCTCCTCCTGCTCTCACTGGCAGAGTGCCCTCCTGGGACTTCCGTGGCCAGCCCATGCCCACCTGCAGCTGCCATCGCCTCTCAGGAGCTGTCTGCCGATGCTCCCTTCAGAGCTGCCCGCCAGGTTCTTCTGACTCACACTCCAGGCCCCGTGGGTTCTGAGCGCCATCCTCGGGCTGCCCTTGACCTGTCTGTGGCACTGAGAGTCCAGGGCAGGCCTCCGGGAGGCCGGGATCCTCATTCCGACCTGCGGGGGGACCTCGGGGAAGACGGTCAGGACGCACAGCTACAACACCACAGGTGGGACCCCCTCCTCTGACTGTTCTGTGGGCCCCCAGATCTCGCTGTAGAAGTGATTTGAATTTTATTCAAAAACTGTTTTTAAAGCTGTAATAGAAAAACGTGACTTCAATGAGTGATATGCTAAATATCAACATATTGAAAACCAACACATTCATTTGTTTGGCCAGGCTAACTCCTATCACACAGATCTTAGAATAAAGCTCTCTTTTGCCATCTCTGTGTGTTACACACACACACACACCTGTGTGTACAAACTTATATAAAAATATATGTATTTATACATATAAACTATTTATTGTCAAATCATGGATTTGGAAATCTGTAACTGCACAGAAGTGTCTAAAATTCAGGCCTTGGCTTCTCTGCCCCACAGCTAGTAGCAGGAGTACATCGCCATAGCAGTGGCCTCCATCCCTCCGCCAGCAGTTCGCCACCAGGCCAGGCTCACACCTCATGCTCTACACATGTTCTTGTCATGTTTACCACCAGCTGCACAGGACTGAGCGAACACGTAACACACTACACACTGCTTGGTTGTAAGAGACAGGGACTCTCTTTTATTTGGAATAATTTTAGATGTACAGAAAAGTTCCCATGTACCCTTCCCTCAGGGACCCGTATGAGAGCTGCTTACGTGCCCTCGCTCCGTCCTCAGACGGAAGAGGATCTGTGCGGACACAACACCAATACCCAGATTGCAGCCTGGATCAGATTCCACCAGCAACTCCTCCACCGTCCTTGAGACACAGGCCTTCACACTCTCATCTCAGCCCGGACCAAACCACGTCTGGTCTGCGGTGGTCAGGAGGTTGGCAAGATGAAGGGAGTATTTGCTTTCTCGGCCGTGACAGTAATGTCCTTGAATGACGGTGATCGGGATGTGGCCACAGCCCCAGGCAACTTGCAGGGACCCGCAGATGCCTTCTATCCGCGCCTCACCCACGATGGGCGGGCGAGGTACTCTAGGGGATCAGAAGTTGCAGAGGTGGCTTTGGTTGACCCCAAAGTCCTTGTCCCACTCTCTCTGCTAACCACCAATTTTCAGATATATTTTACTTCAGACCGCTGTGCACATACATATTTGAAACTTTAAACTTTCGCAAAGCATTCTGAATTTTTAAAAAAGGTCCATTCTTTTTATTTTTAAAGACTGGTTGGATCCACTACACTGATCTCACAACTTCTGATGGATTGTGAGAAACCAGTGTGTAGACCCTGCTCGTGGTACCCGAGAGAGGAATTGGCACCACCAGGAGCAATTCTAACAAGGACGTGTTTCCTGGACCCCGAGACCAGGCTGGCATGACTAGAAGTTTCTCAACTTTATGATGCATTTGGGTTGGAGCAAACTCTAGAGGCTGTTTTGTGAAAGGAGATGAGTCAGCAAATCGGTCAGTGAGACACTTCGTTGTGCTGAATGTGATGCTGTGCACTGGGGGTTCTGAACTTGCATGGTGCAGTTCCTGCCCTCAGGGGGTTTCTAATCTTTCGCAAATGAATCCTCATGTGAAACTGAGAGCAATGTCAGACAGAAGCCTGGTGGCAACTGGAAGGGGAATGGGTGGCCATCACCCCTTTGTCCCAACCCAAGCCTTTCCAGAAACAGGGCCACAGTCCACATGGACTGCCCCGACACTTAACAACAGATCTCTGCTCCTTAGAGGTTGCTTTCCTTTCTCTCTTCCTCTCTCACTCCCCCCTCTTTTTCTCTCTCTTTTTAAAAAAAGATTTATTTTTATTTATTTATGCATACTAGAACTGGGGTGCAGGCCAGAGGTGCAGGGGGTGAGAGAATTCACCAGAGATAGAGTGGGGAGCAGAACAGGCAGATCTACGGAAATACACTGCCGAGGGGAGCAGTGAGGAGACAGGAGAGGTCTGCTGCGCCATGTGGTCAGCTCCCTGGCTAGGGATCGAACTCGTGCTACAGTGGCTGGTGATAGCTTCATAGTGCTGAGACTTAACCCCTGTGCCACTAGGGAGGCCCCACCCTTCTCTTTCCCCTCCTTCATCTCATTCTCCTTCTCCCACTTCTCTTCCCTTACTCTTCTTCCCCTGCTGCCTCCTTCTCCTTAGTAGATACTACCTTTTGTATTTTCAAGATTCAGTAGTTTCCAGAGGGCAGGCCATTGCAATTGTCCTTAGCCTCAGCCACCTCATGCCCCTTTTTGGAGATAACCAACATTTTTAGTTCTTGTATTCTCCTAGAAATCGTCTAGCACCTATAAGTAAGTGTAAATTAATGTTTCTTTTTTAAAGCATGAATCTGTCTTATTGTTCTCATTGCTTGCATCTAGTGCTTGCTATATCTTGGACATCACTACTGGCCAACAGATACAAAGTGCAGATTCTTTTTGTTCAGTTCTCTAGAAATTCTTGTTTGGGTGGGCCCTACTTTATTTAACCACCTCCATTGATTAAGAATTGGGATTACTTCTAACCTTTTGCTATTATAAAAAAATGAAGCAATAGGGAACCGCCTTAGCCTTTGATGCATGTGTGGACGTGGGCCAGTCTGTGAATGCTGAGCATCTGCCTGCATCTCCACCCTGGGGTCCCCCATGTCCTCCACGTGCTCGCGCCCCCAGCTCCCAGTCTGTCAGCTGCCTTCTAAGTTGCTCTCTCCAACCCATAGGTTCTGACCTGCACACTGCTCCTTCGCCTCCTTCTCCTGGCATAAGTCCTCTTCTCCCCTCTCAACAATCAATTCACCTCCGGGTCAGGGTGAGAAATGCAGGGCGTCTCTGTTCATCATCAAAACCCTCTGTGACCAGTCACCTGATAGTACAGGGGTTGGCCCCCAAAGTCCCTATGCAACTTGGCATTTTAATAAATTCACTCTACGCATGATATAAACAAACTGCAAGATGAAACAGAGGGAATTTAATCATCATTTACAATACTTAATTACTGAAATGTTGGCTTTTGACACATCTGACATCATTTTTGATATATTTGGCTATAACCATTCCATATAGGGTAGTGTTTATTACCTGGAAAATTAAGGAAAGAAATTAGAACAAATGAATCATTAAAAATTTCACTGAAATCTTGAGTAAATTTGTTCTCTGTTGCATTTTGCAAGTTGTTCATATATCATATAGAAGTGAATTGATTAAAATCTGAAGCTATACAAGAACTTTATGGATGTCCTAATTAAATTTGTCTTACCATATCTCATCTAACACAAACATGCTTTAGTCCACATTTAACACTTCTGAAACTGGGGTACGTGTTACTATTAATAGTGGCTTGCAGTGGTGTGGGCCGGGCAGTATGGTGACGCTGTCTTTGTTGAGCATCACAGACTTGGACATGGTTATTCAACTGTTGTCTCTTCAGTTGGACTAGGCACATGACGCCTGTACATCTTTGGGGCTTCATTTATGGCTAAAATGTCTTCAAAAAGATGACAGTCCGATTTCGCATGGAAACAAAAAGCTTATGTACAAGGCAAGGAAACAGAACAGTAGGCTGTCAATGTAATGTTAGCAAAGAGATTCTTATCACTGGAAAGATAATAATTCTCTATATTCTTGCCCTGTCCCACAGGCTTGATGATACTCCTAGGGACTCAGCTGTGACCCTCCAAGAATCGCATGTTGAGGTCTTCATCCACTGTGACTGGTGTCCCAGTGCGAAGACACACCCACAGAGGACAGGCCACATGAGGACATGGCAAGAAGGTGACCGTCTGTGAGCCAAGGAGAGGAGCCGAGAGAATCAGCTCCGCAGGCACTGTGACCTTGAACTTCCAGCCTCCAGAATGGTAAGAAAATCACTCTGTCTTGTTTGGGTCAACCAGTCTGTGCTATTTCGTTTTGGCAGCGCCCAGAAACTAATGCAACAACTTAAGGAAGACTCTCACAAGCAGGTGAATCTATGATACATCTCATTTCTGAAGGCTTGTCCATCACAGGGAAAGCACGGACATACTGCGGTGTGATGATGTGACCAGCCGGAGGAGCAGGCTGTGCCAGGCTTGAGGGTTACGCGATAGAACATACCCTACTAGAGATAGGGTGGATCCACATGACGTTGTTCAAGGTGGGGTCCCGGCAACCCAAGTGGAGCTGCTGTGGATGACAGTGGAGCCGAGCTGGCTGCTGGGGCTCCAGGCAGACTCTGGGACTGAAGGAAACCAGGGGACCCCCTGCTTCGTGTCCATTTGGATTTGGGAAAAGGGCCTAAGTGGAAAACTTTGTCATGGGGGAAGAGATAGGCCAGTCGTGTGCTTTCTGTCTCAGTGGGGAAGGGTTCAGTATCTGGACCCAGAGGGTGGTGGGGCAGGAGTTGGAGGGCCAGGACAACCTCTAGGAGAGAAGGAGGTGGAGGCAGGGAAAATGAAGGTAGGCCCAGTACTTGTGGTTTGGGGGAGCCCTTCATTATTTCTGTTAATTTGCTTGTTTATATACTTATGCCAGAGTAACTCCAACATAGTGGGGGTAGGGAAATTGAGGTACAGGCCAGACCAGTGCTCATTCTGCTGGGGGTTTCCACCAGCTGGGAAGATGAGCCTGACCTCTGTCTGTCAGCCTTCCAGAATCTTCTGAGCAGCAGCAGGGATGGAGGATGAGGGACAGCTGAGAGCATATCTGGAGGCACCTACGCTAATCTGTGTTTGTAGTAAAGGGGCATTTCAGGGTTTTGGAGCCTTGTGCGGCCTTTCCCTTGTGCAGAGTGTGGAAAATTGCATTTGCTTGTGCTCGGGGGGCCAAGGGGAGCCGGGTTTGAACAGCCCTGATCTCTCTGGTCGTCAATTCCTCCGTGACAGCTGCAGACTCAGACCACACTTCAATTATGTACCCAGCAGGTGAGGGGAGCTTGGACGGGGCCATCACGTGGAGAGCAAGGAGGTAATTCATCCTTTTTACACCCTGGGGACCTAGGGCGGATGTGGAAACAGATTGTGGAGGGAGGGAAGGAGAAAGGGAGAAAGGGGGAGGGAACAGAGGATGAAGGGAACTAAGGGCCTAGAGACTGATCAAGAGGCTTTCTGGGAAGGGACCTGCCGAGCCATCTATCTCTGCCTTCTCTCACACTCATCCGTGCGATTCCAGGCGTTTCCACAAGGGCTATTTCTGCATCACACAATACTAAGAGGGCTTGAGGCCATCGACTCCCGGGCAGGTGGAGGTGCATGTCGGGACTGCTGGACACAGCAGAATTCTTCCCACCCCACCAGCTGCCGCATGCTTTGGGTTCAGCTAGCTGTGGGTGTGCAACTGGACTCCAATGCCCAGAGTGAGGGCTGGGTGTGGGGACCCCCAAGGGAGACCTGGATGATTCAATGCTCGAGGCCAGTTGCATTTCCGGAAAAGAATGAGTCACCGGGAGCTGACAGACTGAGAAAGGCTTTGCTCAAAGAAAGCCACCTTTTGGGGGCACAGAGGGGAAGAATGTGGGTGACAGGCCTATAAATATAACCTGACACTGTCAGGCCTTAAGTGGGTCTGGGAGGGAGGGGACCAGGCTGAGCGGGGTCTCGGCAGGTGAGCTGCCGCTGCTCCCCAGGCCAGCTCTGGCCTTGCTTTGAAGCCCAGTGCACTGGGGCTCTTGGACATTTGCACAGTGACACTGGGATGGAGGCGACAGTGGGTGAGGATGTGGGACAATAGCAACTGACTAGACATTCTGTCATCCTGGGCTTCTGTTCCTCGGTAGAGTCTCTGAAGCTCACAAATACCTGGAAAATAATTTTTTCAGAAACTGCCCCTAGGACATTGAACCCCAGAAGGGATCTCTCCCAACCCTTGTTTGCAGGGGTCCAGGCTACTGGCACCTCAGTTCCCTTCTGTGTCTTCAAGGGGGCCCTTTTCTCCTCTGTCTGAGCCCCCTCTCTTCTGGCCCCCAGCTCCCAGGTCACTGCACTCATACAGTCTTATCTAAGGGAACATTTCTGAAGAGTCCCCTGAATTTCAGGTGTTGAAACTTCAGTTTGTCTGAAGTTCTTGTGCAAAGCTGAGACTGTCTGGGTCTTTAATCTGAAGCTTTGAGCCACTGAGGTTTGTTGCTCTCGTTTCCATGCTTATTGCAGAGGTGGGCTGCTCCCTATCATGTCTCCCCCTGTGCTCCAGAACTCTAGCAGGCAGGTGGTCTCTCCCAAGCTCTGCTTGCTGAGTTTGGGTGAAGAGGTTGCTCCAGATGTCCATGGAGCCCTCTCTGCCTCCCCCATTCTCCTGGAAGATTTTCATCCCTTCTGTGCTGCCTGCAGATAAATACATGCAGTTCATTTCTTTGAAAGTTGCCAGAAACAGTCATTCAAAGATTCTTTCATTTACCTATTTCAAATTCAATAATCTGGCACTCGGAAAATTCTTGTGCTATGAGATGTAAATGCTGGAGGCTTCTAATGCTGCTGCTGTGGTTGGGTTTTGCTGCTCCTGATCTGGGGGAGGGTGGGGTGCCAGCCAGGCAGAGGCCTGGAACAAGGTGCAGCCCAGTGAGTCAGAAAGAACCAGTTCCTTGTGCTAAGTTATCTAGATGTTCCTTTGTCCTTGTCCCTCCAGGAAAACTTGACAATATCAGCCCACGTTGTTTTCTTCTTTTTCAATTGTTGGTGGAGGGGAGCAAATATCTGCTACCCCAAAATATGACTTTTTGATCAAAGCTTGATTTCAGTTCAAAAGAGTGGTGGGGATTTTGTGAAAGATGTTTGCGTGTATTGAGGAGAAGCGCTCTCCCTGCCACACAGCTCTCTCTCCCTCCTGCGAAGACCTAACATCCTATCTCTTTTCACTGGAGAAGGCAAAACTAAATCTGCACACCTTTGCTGTATCTTCCCCAGCAAACTCCCCAACTAAACCTCCTCTCTCTACCCTCAAGCTCATTCGTCCTAGCTAAACTGACTTAAGATGGCGTCTGAAGCCATGTGGACAAGTTACTTGGTCACGCGGGGTCTCTCCTGCCCATACAGGTGGCATACTTGTTGTTGCTCAACTTCTTTTTGGCATTTTCTCTTTCTGTCTGTCTGATGCTGTTTTTTATCTCTTGTCAGCCTAGTAGAAACCTGAGGGGTATGGGATGATTTCCTCTGAGTCCCAACACTGAGAAAACACTGCAGTGTGTGTTCTACCTCCAAGCCTGGGTGACATCTGTCTTATCATGCTTTACACTTGTGGGCATAACTCATAAGTTTTTGGGACAATGACTGTGGCTTATCCAGCCCTCTCTATACAAATACACAGTCATAAAGCTTATGCTAGGTTCCTGCTCTGTGGCATGGGCTATGCAGGCATGAGAGGACAAGGTTAAAGCAAGGAAAGCATTAGAAACACAATTTTCCTGTGACACAGTGACTATATAGTAGAGGCAGGCACACACACCTGTGTGACGCAGGCTAAGTGTAAAGGCCAGCAAGGACCCTAGAGTGGTTCCTCGGGAAGCTGACCTTGGTGAGGTCTTACACAATGAATATATGGGGATTGGGTAGACCAGTAGGATGATCTAGATAGAGAACAGCCTGAGCAAACACCCAGAGTTCCTGGTCCAGGATGGTGATCTGGAGGGAAATCTGTTTCTGGAGTACTGAGTGTAAGGGGGAAAGTGGCAAAGGATGGCA
>PVIJ01009760.1:0-25184 GCA_004024925.1 Scalopus aquaticus
GAGAGAGAGAGAGAGAGAGAGAGAGAGAGAGAGAGAGAAAGGTTTTTTGTGTATTACTACCTGCCATGGGTACTCAAAGAAAGAGGTGTGGAAACAGTTGTGTGTTGGGGCTGCTAGCTGCCTCATATAATATTTTTCAGCCAGAGTCTTACCCCCTGAGCAAGTTTCTTTGCAGCACTGCCCTTGGCTCAAAATCTGGCAGCCCATTCTGCTCTCTCTTTTTTCCCAAGGCCCAGAACTTGGCAGAAGTAGGAAGTTTGCAGCACCTTCCATGGGTCCTTGCCTCCCTGTTCCACCCCTCCCCTGCCCACCCAAGCACTGCCACCTGGCCCCAGGTGCCCTTCCCCACTTTCTTCAAAAACCTCACCTCAGAAAGTACTGTTTGGAGTTTGAGGGCAGAGGAGGGTAAATGACCTGAGGCAAAGTAAAGGGTTTCTCTTCTTGGGGCAGGGGCATATTTGTACTTCAACAGAGCAACTTCTAGAACTAAATGCAACTCCAGGGGTGAAGTGGGTCATACTTTTCCTTCTGGGGCAGGAAACAGGGGGAGGTGAAGAGAGAGGAAGGGGGAAGGAGCTTTAATATTCCTTTCCATGCCTTTATATTGTGTGACACTTTTTCCAGGGAAGATGCATGATTTTTATTATCACCAACCCCTCTCTCAAGCAGATGAGGAGGCAGCCTGAAGAGGACACTTAGGCATCAGCAGAAGGAGGTGGTCATTCTTCTCCCTGACAATCCTGATTCTCGTGAGGTGTCCTGCCTGCTGTGGATGTGCCTGCGGCTGGCCTGAGAGGAGGAGGGTTGGTCAGCAAGGCCAAGGAGCAGGGTTGTGAGGGGGGTGGGGGGTGGGCGGGGAGGGGAGGTACAAATGGGTGAGAGCCTAGAAATGCAGATGCAAACCCTTGTGGGATTTTTCAAGACATTGAAAATCTCAGAGCCTTCCTGGTGGCGCAAGAGGTTAAGTCTCAGACTATGAAGCGGCCCACGGCCACTGCAGCATGAGTTTGATGCCCAGCCAGGGAGCTCACCCAGCTATGGTGCAGCAGACCTCTCCTGCCTTGCCCACTTAGCTGTGTATTTTGGTCAATCTGCCTGTTCTGCTCCCCACTCTGTCTCTGGTGAGTTCTCTTCCCTCCCCCCTCCCCCCACCCCCAGCCCAGATCCCTATTCCTGGATCCCTACAGAGCAAGGAAATTCTGGCTCTAATTGTGACCAAATTTGTATTGCTGGGTCATGGTGACAGAGGAAGCTCTGTTTATAGGGGCCATAAGGGAGTCCCTGTCTCTCCCATAACTTCTGAGAATGCTGAGGAACTTGAAGCAAAACTCAGCATCTTCCCCAAGTGTCTGGTGAGGCTCAGACAGACTCTGGAGGGATAGGCAAGGTGCTATTGAAGTGGGGGAGGTGGTGCATCCCAATGATAGGTTACCAGAGCAGCCATCAAACTGCCGGGCTCTATGTCTGGCTCTGCCCTTAGAGACTTTGTCATGTTTCCTTGTGCACTTCATTTTCCTCATCTATAAAATGGAGCAAGTAATAGCCCCCAGTCCTTGATTGTTGTGAATAATAAATGGGATAATATGTGTAAAGAATATGACACAGTGCCTGCCATATGCTAAACACTTAATAAATGCTGTCTATTCTCAATGTAATGACTTTTATTTATTTATTTATTTTTTAAAGATTTGTTTATTTATACATACAAGCTGGGGTACAGGCCAGAGGCGTGGGGCGGCGAGAGGGTTCACCAGAGACAGAGTGGGTAGCAGAACAGGCAGATCAGAAATACACTGCTGAGGGGAGCAGCGGGCAAGGCAGGAGAGGTCTGCCCCACCATGTGGGATTCTCCCCAGCTGGGCGTCGAACTCGCATCGATGCTGCCGACAGCTCCACAGCGCAGCGCTCAACCGCTGAGCCACCAGGGAGGCCCGTCAATGTAATGACTTTTAGATAAAACAAGGAAGTGACTGATACCCTGAACTGTGTCTATTAAGAAAAAGACCTCCTATTTAAGCATACTTATTTGGGGTGATTTATTTGTTTATATAATACCAATAGAAGTTTTGGAATGGTTAACTTTTGACAGATTAACTTATTAAATCAAGCTTTGTTATCAAGCTTTTATTGAGCACCTAGTATGTGAAGAGGCCGTGGGCATTCCAAATGAAGGCTGCTGCACTTTGGCTATCACTCTTTAAGGAAGGATTTTATGCAGTTTTGTCTTGAGACAAGAGACTTGGTTAAGAGACCTCTTAAGGCCCCCTGTGTTCCTTGGTTCTGGAGGAATATACAATAGAAGAAGGTGAATGATTTTCATGAACGTGAAACTTCACCATTAGTGCTTGTCTTTGTTTAATTTCACTAAGACAGTATCACTAATTTGACTCTTAAGCAGTTTCTCTATTCCACCAAAGAAAAGTCTTTTCAGTTCATTTTGGAAAATATTTTATTTCATCCCCATGATGATTCATAACAAAATAAAAAAAAAGCATGAGTTATAACCAAACTGGATTACTAATATGTAACCCGTAGCATTGCTTAATTTGGCTTGCTATTAAAGTTTTAATAGAAAATATCATTTGATTGCAATTTAGAAATAAAATGTGATTTCCATATTATAACTAATATGAATAATAAGCCCAAAAATGTCTAATATACTTAGGCATTTCTATTAACACAATGAATATGTTTCAGATGTCTCTGGCATGCTAATTCCAAGTTGCTTTGTCTCCTCTGCCTTTCCTGAGCTCATGACCTCACCGGACAGTCTCCACCAGCAATTTGTTTTCAGCTGGATTAGCCCTTTGGAGTGCCATGATAATTAAAGTGTTATGCCTCTTTAAATGAAGTTGGCTGCTGGTGCCAGTCTGAATGACTCTCATAAGAGTGCCCCCCTTTCTTTCTGTGTAGTCTGGGGTTGTGGGGAGTTCTGCCATCTCAACTCTGGGCTGGGGCTTGGAGCTCATTTACTCATAACACTTGCCCTTTCCAGATCTCCAGGCCTGTCCTGTCACACCATTAGGAGAGAGGCTATGTGTTTTCCTTTCTTCACAGACAACGGCCATTCATTCATTCATTCATTCAATATATAAGAATTTATGGCCTGTGCGATGCCAGGACTATGTTACATGCAGAGTTACCATGGTGATTAAAAGCAAACACAGACCCTACTCTTATAGAATTGAATAATCACAATAAAGAATGCATAAACACATGCTATGGAGAGAGACATGGTTCTAAGCAAGCAATAACAAAGGAAGCTCTCCAAGTTGGATTTGGAGGAACATTTCCTGAAAGAAACTGAAATCTGAACAGTGAATGGAAGTTGTAAAGGGCATGACGAGCCGGGCAGTGCCCTGGCACGTGCAAGTGCCCTGTGTCCCTGAGAATGGGGGGAGGGAGGCTTGTGGGCCACAGGGAGGATGCTACTATTAGTCCTAAGAACCAAGAGAAGGTACTGAAATGCTTTAAACCACGCAGCCAGATGTATATATTATGCAAAAATGCCTTTTGCAGAATCAGAGCAGGAAATCATGGTGGCTTAGACTAAGGTGGTGACAGATGAATAGAGAGAAATGGAATGAATGTGGGATGGGATGTGAAGGGCTGTGAGGTGAGAGGGGCCAAAATGACATCTGCCAGTTCACTCCTCCCTTGCTCAGTGGGGCAACTCTTCTTCTCCACCCCCCCCACCCCAATACCCCTGCCCTGGGCAGATCAGAGCTCACCAGTGTGCACATGTAACCAGGGCTGTGGTTCCTATCTCTGCCATCACTACCTTAGTCTTTTATAGATGCTTACCTGGATGATGTTCTCAAACCAATTTTCTTGTCTCTATCCTATCCTTCCCATTTAATGCTTATTTCTGATGCCACTAGACTCATCTTTTAAAAATAACATCTAATTTTGCCATGCTGATTCTTAAAAGACTAGGGTTGCTGACTCCAAAAATCTTTCAACTTGAGGTTCATACAAAGTCTTTTATGATTTGCCCCTTGCTTAACCCATAAACTCATAGTGCTGAGACTTAACCCCTTGTGCCACCACAGAGGCCCTCTGCATTCTTTCTCCAGTCAAAATTGAAACTTTTAAATTTCCTGAACATGTCATACTCTTTCAGATCTCCATATCTTTGCACTTACAATTCCCTCACCCTCCTTTCTCTCTCTCCTTCCCTCCCAACCTTCCTCCCTTCTTTTTCCTTCCTCTCTCCCTTCCTCCCTCCCCCACTTTCCTTCCTCTCCTCTACCTTCATTGCTAACTTGTCATCCAAACCTGGTTCATTTGCATTTTGAATGTGAATTCCCTTGGCTTCTCCATCTGATTTCCAGTGCTCTCTCCATTTTTTCAGGCAGAAGTACTTATTACATTGACATGTAAGAATTGATTGATCTGTTTTCTCAAGCACCTTGAGATCAGGGGCTGTGTCTTATATAACTATATCTCCTTAATGCTTAGCATAACACCTAGCACATAGTGGAGGGTCACTAAAGGTTGAGTAAATGAACTCAGCCCCCACCCCATCTACCCCATCTCAGAAATAAACCCCATTGACCAAAATCGGGAGTGGGCTGCAGAGCATGTGCGGATGGTTCTTAGTCAGAGCTCGTGGCTCTGCAGTATTTATATGGCGGCTGTAAATGGCAGTTTTGTCTTAGTTTCTAATTTTGATGAGCCCCTTCAGATCTCCTTATATAGGTGTTTCTACCATTTCCCCCGACACCTGGCCCATTTCATCCCTTCCTAGGCCTGGTCCAGCCTGGGCTTCTCCTCCCTCCCCATCTGCCCCAGTGCTCCCCTCACCCCCGCCTCACCAGGGAGCCAGCCTTCTCTTAGCCCAGCCCTCTTACTTTAGTTTTTAATCTTTCCTCGTAAATTAATCTCTCCTGCTACCTAATCATGCCTGGTGCCCTTCCCTGAACTCTCCCCACTTTGCCTACCTCTGCCGGGTAATGAGATGCCCACATCGGCTGGCTGCCGTCCCCCAGGCTCCATCTCACCACCAGGGACCATTTCCTCCTGGCTTTGTGTCCCAGACCCTGCACATGCACACCCAAATCATCTTGCTTTTTAAATTTATTTCTTTATCACTTTCCATTGCAAACTCATCTAATTTGTGCTCTGCTTTGGGGCTGCCTCTCTCATAGTGGGTCCCCTACTTTTGGAGTCCCCCCTCCAGAGTTACTGAATTCATCTCTGTCTTTATGATTACTTTTTGCTTCCAGTGTTAATGTCTATGACTTTCCAAGTTGAATCTCATTTGAGGGCTCCTCACCCAAACAGCTCCCTTCTCCAGTCACAGATCATTTTTTCACTCCTTCCTAGGCAGGGCCGTCTGTTAGTTTCACAAGGTGCTTTCCTGTAAATGGTAAGAAAAAAGTAGGTCTCTCCTGACCATACTTGCTACATTTTACTAGAAAATGTCATTGCCTTCTGCTTCAACTACTAGAGGACCTAAAACTAAGTTTTGTGTTCGGTGACAGCAACTGTCTTTTCCCTGGGTCTCTGGGAAATGATCTTTTCCTTTTTCTAAGTGGTACTCATTAATTTTTATTACAAAGGTACTGATACATGCGACTCCATGCGCTAAGTTTACTGGAGAAAATAAGGTCTAAATAATATACTCAGCAGCTGAACGTTCATGTACTTTCTTTTCTTTCCATCCATCACTCCCTTATTCAACCCCCTGGGCATTACTAGAGGTTGCAGTAGGTGAGGTTCTGAGGTTCCATGGACAGAACACCCTCCACTGTCACCTCAGTGCAGTCCTTTAGAGGGATTCACAGGTGTGCAGAGGGAGGGAGGGGGAAGGGAGTTCAGACGACAGTGGGGAGCAGCACCAGGCACCATCTAACCTTCTGGGTAACCTCAGATCAGTCACCCTTTCTGAGTGTCGTACCTCTCACCCTTAAAGGGGGATAATAAAGCCTTTAGGATTGTGAGGATAAATGAGACCGAGTATGTTCTAGCACCTGGTGTCTGGTGGGGGAGAGAAGGGTGGGCACTCATTTCAGCTTCCTGTTGGGGTCTCTTGGAGGGGTCACCATAGATATGTCCCCTCCCTGCCAACTCTGTGTTAAGTGGCCTGAAACCCCACATTCAGAATCTCACTGACTGACTCACTTAAGCAGGCAGCTACTCCATGGTGCTCGTGCCTAGTCTGCTGGCTCACTCCGGGAGGACGAGCTGTCATCGGGGCAGAGGGTAAGAGCTTGATGTGCGGAGCAGGAGGGTGAACTTTGGCGCAGTGTTTGAGGGGAGCCATGGTCCTTCCTGGATGAGAGCACTGCAGGGCAGCATGGTGAAGGGGAGGGAGACCCCTCCAATGGTCAGAGTTGTTTGTCTGGAATGCAGTGTGTCTGGTTCCCTGGCAATCCTATTACCTGCAGATGCCACAGGCCTGAGACTCTGCATTTCTGGCAAACTTCCAGCCTTGCCTTGGCTGCTGCTCCCAGGGTCCCCCTCTAGGTGGTGAGGATTTTTCAGACTTTGACTCAGGCCTCAGTTGAAATGTGGGCTCTGGGCAATGGAATGGGGAAGGGTAGAGGGCTCCCTGCTGTCGTCTCTTCCCCAGCACCCTATTCTCAGCTCTCACTTCCCTACACCCAGTGAGGACAGTGGGGGTTCTTCATTCCCAGCCCCAGACCAGCATCCCCTGCCAGACCCATTTGAATTGTTACTATTTATTTTTTACTCAGAACTATTCCCAAGCACTTTCCTAAAATCAAGAGCTATTATATTGATTTCCTTTTATCTCCTCATCTGGCATTTCTATAGATTAGAAAAAACAATTAAATGTGTCTGGCATGATTTGTACACCAACTCCTGCTACTTATTGCTTGTGAGTCCATCCCTCCCCAACATTTACAAAGAATTCCTTTCCTGCTATGCCCTTGACTTGCCTAGGAATCAACTTTCATTTTAAGTTTCCTGAAAAGGTGGCGTATAAGCCTCAATGGACTCAACCAAATGCACCGTTATTCTTAAACATATACACACGCTCACAAATGACCAGGATCCAGGAATTCCAGGTCTGATTGTTCCATTGATAGGACCTGTGATGCCAGATGGACATCTCAGCCTTGGGCACCTCATTTCCCGACCTGTGAAACAGAACTAATAAGATGCCAAAACAGGCACGCCTCAGAGATATTGGGGGTTCATTTCCAGACCACTGCAATAAAGTGAATATTGCACTAAAACGAGTCACAACTTTTTGATCTCCCAGTGCATATAGAAATTACGTTTACTTCTAAAGTGTAGTCTATTAAGTGTACAATAGCATTATATCTAAAAAGACAATGTGAATGACTTAATTAAGTGTGACACAGAGGCAGAAAGTGAGCACATGCTGTTGGAATATGGTGCCCACAGTCTTGGTTGATGCAGGGTTGGCACAAACAGCCAATTTGTAAAAAAAAAAAAATGCAATACCTGCACAGCACAGCAAAATGAAGTGCCACAAAAACAAGGTCTGCCTGTCTGCTCAATGGGAAAAGGCTTCCTGGAGAAAGTGGCGCATATTAGATGCCCACAGAATGTCTGTGGAGAAAACATACTTGTTTCCTACACTGTACTGCTGTTTGGCGTCCACCTAGTAGCTGTTTGCCTTTTCTTCCTTAATATGCCCAGCTTGTCCAGGGTGGCACCCACCAGCACCAACACTCCTTCCCACAGTCCCTTGCAGCTAGAAGTGACACATTCTGGTCTGTTAGATTTAAAAATTTTTTTGGGGTGGTGGTTTGGTGAGATCATTTCTCTATGGTTCCTGTTTGATATTTATGTTTTAATTCTCTTATTTTATTCTTAATATTTGTTGTCAGGTCCTCAAATACCCCTTTTTTTGGAAACAGGAAGTTACAAATTATACAAAGAATAAAAACATAGGGAACCTTCTTGTCTAAGGGAGGGGAAGAGTTTTGCTTCATGGTAAAATCTTGGCTTGAGTTTCTTCCTTTGTAAAAGAGAAGTTGGAGATATGTTCATAGCACCATGGCTGGATGAGAAAGGAGAAAAAACAGAAATGGAAAGCAAAAGCCTTAACTATGTTTGAGAGTTGAAATTTCTCTACAACCGTTCCATTCCCTCTCTGCATCTGTCACTGCCCATCTTTCATCACTGGTTATGCAATCTCTCAGACTGCTCTGGTTTCCAAGGCCGCATGAAAATTTGAGAGCACCTTCCCCACTCCTGCATCACCTCAAATGACCTCCTTTCTCCTAGAAATTCTACCTGTGATGCAGAACCTAGCTCGCCCTTCTCCTTCTACTGTTGCAGTCTGTAGGGACCCCCCAAGTACTCAACTTTGTGTTGTTATTTTGGTCCTCCTCTTGCTGCCTCTGAGGAGTCCTCTCTTCTTAGGGTAGAAAATGGGACATGCCTTTGTTCCCCTAAGAGTGCCTCGGTACCTAGCTAGAAGGCATACGGTGGACACTCAACATGTACCTGATGAGAGATGGGTTTTGCATGTAACCAGTCCCAGACAGTCCCCATTATATATTGTGCTTCTAAGATTTACATTCATATCTACAAGAACATGAATAGGTAATCTGTAGCCCAAGGGATTCAAAGTAGAAAGCTGTAAGGTTCGTGCTAGAAGAAACGAGAGGGCCTCTGAGTCTGCTCTCCTTCCCTTCTAGAAGAAGCCCGAGAGGAGAGACCTGTGGAAGATCCCACAGCTGGTTGGGGAACAACTGAGACTAGAGCTCAAGGCTCCTTCCTGGCTTCGGATCCATTATCAGCATAGCCTTCAGTTCCACCTTTTTACCTAGGCCCATGCCGCCTCCCTTTGTCAGGGTTCTAGCTTAAGGGCAGCAGGCTCAAGTTTGGATTAAAGCAAACTAGTGCAGATTTCTTCAATACAGTGCTGGAAAACTGCATATGAGTTTTACAAATTCAAGTAGTATTCTAACTGCATTAAGATATCTGGACAATTAAAGGACTTAGAATTCCTCTATTTTGTTAAATAGAGAAACATTTTATAAAGTGAATACTCACCTCTTTTGCACATTGAGGTTCAGTCATGGTTTATTTTATGACTAGAGGTCTTGCCTAGTATACTTCTTGGTTATACTCAAAAGTGAACATTTATGATTTCATTTATAAATTTTGCCATAGGTGTGAATTACTTATGCAATTGTAAACTTAGATGTGTGACTCTGTAACTTTCTGTTTCTTAATTCTCTACCCCTTTTCTCCCCCAAAGGTAGGAATACATTTATCAGTTCAAGATAACCAGCTGCTTCTCACTTAAACAAGTTCAGTTCGGAATTTAACCTTGTTTTGCTCTTTTTCCTGAGAGAATCTGTTTCCGGGAACCATGATGGCAGGCACCTGGTGCACTGTTGTGGGCTCTGGGGTATTGACTTTTGCCCCTGCGACATCTGTCGCACATGACTTTGGTCTTCAGCTTGGCTTCCAGTTCCCAGAAACCTCACTTTATTTCTTAGCATCTGCTAGTTTTTCTAAGTATTTCGCTTTGTTGAATTGCTCATTATGTGAAGGTCCAGTATTTGTCTTTGTCTCCCTGACTTGCTTTATGCACATAATTCCTTAGAACTTCTTCCACTTTGCTATAAAGGGTAACATTTTGTCTTTCCTTCTGGCTGAATAGTATTCCATGTGTGGATATACTGCTTCTTCTTAGTCTAGTCCTCTAATCAGTGGGCATTTAGGCCTTTTCCATGCCCACAGCAATTGTAAATAATACTGCAATAAACACTGAGCATATAATTTTGGGAGTTCATGATTTCATATTCTTTGGATAGATGCCCAAGAGAGGGATTGCTGGGTCACATGTATTTCCATTTTTTATGTTTTCGTGTAAATCCAGATTGCATTCCATAGTAGCTGCACCAGTTTACAATCCTACCAAGAGTGTAATAATATGGTTCCTCTTTCTCTGCATCCTCTCCAGCACTTGGTATTGGGATCTGCTTTACATTTAAGGGATGCTCCCATTTGCAGCTAATGAACCCAAGAAGACTGCTGGATAATTGCTCGAATATTGCATATGCAATCTTCAAATCAAGTTTCATCATTATATCAAAACATTTGATATGCAAAAATTTAGTTCAACTAGAAATCCAAATGAAATATCATAAGAAATTCCAACAGTATAATTGTCAATGAAAGAAAAAGAAAAGCTGTTAGATTCTTAAAATATAATTTCAACTGTTGTAAATTTTTAACTATCTATAAGAAAAATGATTTAAAATTTTTATTATCTACTCGTGTGAACAAAGTTTCTTGAGAGTGGTGGTTATTGAGAATTTCAAGAGACCATCGTTAAAAAGTATTGATCAGAAATTGTGTGTAGTCTTTCTAAACATAAAACTTGATATGAAAAGATTATGTTCCCAGAAGCAGGTTCAGTTTTCTCATTACAAGTATGAAAATATATTATTTGAAAGTTTTATACATATTCAATATTTAATATCTTCCCCTAAACTTATTTTTCTTATTGTAATTATATAAACAGAAGGTAATAACAAAATTTCCACCAAACCCCATACGAGGACTTTCAGATCCTTTCCAGTACATTCAGCATATGCACAAATACTATTTTGTGTATGTGTCATGATGCAAAAAACTTTAGGAGCCTCCATTCTGCTGCAAGGAAGATGAATTCTGATTGCAAACCAAGTAGGTTCCATCCCATCTCCACCCTGAGACTTCATGCAGCTACTTAACGGTCATACGCTCCATTTTCTCATAGGCAAATGGGGAAACAACCTCAACTTCCAGAACAGGTGAGACCTGAATAACCGCACTCTCACTGCAAACTCAGCTGGGCCCAGTGTGACCTTGAGCAAGAGGCCCTGCCTTTCTGAAGCCGATTTTTCCAGGGATTCAAATGCCGCCTCATAGGCCAGAGTGAAGGCATGTGGTCTCTGACCGGTCACATCGGTGGCTGGACCACGGGAAGGGCAGGACTGGGTCACAGAGTCCTCATAAAACAGCCGCTACAAGAAGAGGGGGAACGGGCACCCAGCACCCGACTGCCAGCGCTGATTTAGTATTCAGAATTCGGAATTTATGAAGCCGCCTTCCCTGTCGCATCATCCATCAGAGACAGACACTCCAGAGATGGAAGGGGAAAAAATTAAAAACCTGTTTATTGCTCAACTTGCTCTAGGCATGTTTTAGCTTATTGTTCAGCTCTGTTCATTTCAGTGCTGCAATTTGAATGGCTTTCTTAGTTGCCGTGGCTAACATGCATATGTGCGGGTGGGTGGGTGGACTTGCATAGTCTCTATCGTTGGCACAATGAAACCACCAGAAACTGCACTGTCAGTGAAGTTTTCAAGGTTCTGGGTGGGATGGGACTGTGGCACGTACCTGGGCCCAGCTTTAGCTTCCTGGCCTCCCCCCAGCCCCAAGGACCTAGGCCTCCTTTCGTGGGGGCTGTTGAGGGGTGCCACACTGCGGTGTGTGTTGGGTGTGCTGCACTGGTTCCTGCTGTGTCAAGGGGTGTTTCTAGGCAGGAGGAGGGCAGGGTGCCCGAAGGCAGCAGGCAGTACTACGGGCAGCTGGAGCAAAAGGAGCAGGGAAGGTAGGAAGGAATGAGCCTCCTCCCTTCATCCCACAGCACAGGGACAATCCAGTGTTCTCAGAACAAAACGGGGACACCTGAAGTGTGTCTGGTGGGAGAATCGGTCATAAGCGGTGCTCCCTGGGGACCACCACTTCTGTTTGACATTGAGCTAGTTAAGCATTCTTCTGCCTCATTTCCCCCTTCTGTGTAGTGGGGACAATAACATCCTTGTGGTTGTGAGGACTGATGAGTGTTCGGCACGTGGAGGGGCCCGGGTGTGTTAACTAGCGCTGTACATTGGCAGGCGGTAGCTCCCGAGGCCATGGCACTAAGTACTCAGGAGCATGGAGGGGGGCTGGTTAACGCTGGGAGTCCTCCCCTTAATGTAGTCAGGCACTTGCAGCCCCAGTTCTCAGAGTGACCGTAATTGGACTTCACCAGGAAAAAAGATCTTTCTGGCACCCTGGCAATACTGTCCGGTGGCTAGACCTGGAGGTGTTTGGTGAAAATTCTGACATGTGGTTTAACTATATTATATTTTGCTTTCAGTTTACTTTTTAATTGGTATCTATCATATTAATGGTTTTTGTTTATGTTTAACATCTTAAGTCCCTCTACTTAATTTACATGAAAAAAGGTCTGAGAGACAGCTAGTATTTTACTAACATTCATTTTTTTAAAAAGATTTATTTATTTTTGCATACAAGCTGGGGTGTAGGCCTGAGGTGTGGGGTGGTGAGAGGGTTCACAAGAGACAGAATGGGGAGCAGAACAGGCAGAGCAATGGAAATTACATAGCTGAGGGGAGCAGCAGGCAATGTAGGAAAGGTCTGCGCGCCATGTGGCAATCTCCTTGGCTGGACATCGGACTCACGTTGCTGCTGCTGACAGCTCCACAGTGCAGCGCTTATCTGTTGTGCCACCAGGGAGGCCCAAACATTCATTTTTTAAAGTAGTGTTTTAGGATAGTATGAGGCTTGGACTCTGCCCTTGTCAGGGGCAGGGTGACACAAGGAAGGAGTTGTCCAAGGTCATTGGCTGGAAGAGATGTCCAAGGTCATGAGCCTCGGTGGTGGTCTGGAATTTGGGCTCATGGAGAGGACATGATGGATGTGGGGTCTATCTGGGGGGTGGTGAGTACGTGCTGGCAGTGCCTAAGAATTGCACCTCACCTGGAATCTAAGTGGGAAGTAGGCAAGGCTCACATGCATGCACATACATTGAGACTCACACAGCCTGAGACTCATTCCAATTCTGAGACCCAGAAGGTCACTGTGACACCCAGAATGCATAGTTCACGACAGAGCTTTCCAAGTAAGAGGATGCTGCAGCAACCACTGTCCACAGCATGCAGGATGGGTGAGAGCGTGCAGGAGCTGGAAAACACGCCCTGTGAGGAACAGGCAAGAAATGAGGAGACTGTACCTGGGTCTCCTATGAGGGAGCCAGTGACAAGTCCCACGACTGCAGAGACCCAGCTTTCATGCCCCATCTGAAGCAGGTGAGGCTTTGGGTGCTACTGACACTCTCAGTATGGGGTTGTGAGCTGTAGAAAGCCAAGAGGAATTCTGCTTGGCTGAAGCCTGTGGCTGTATTTTGTCACTTCTCTGGTCCTTTGGAGAGAACTGGACTTTGGAGTCAGACATTTTCAAACCCTGCTCTGTGGTTTTCTGGCTTCATGACCTTTGATAAGTCACTCAAGCTCTCTCAAACTCTGTTTTCTCATCTGTAAAATGGATATAAGTATACCTACCTTGCAGGGTTATCCTAATAATTATAGACAATGCATTTAAAGTGCCCAGTACATCACAGACCAATAAGGGGTGATAATAGCTAACATTTAGCAAATCCAACCTTGTTCCATGTTCTGTTCTAAATGCTTTATATGATTTAACTCGCTTAATTCTCACAGCAACCCTTTGAGGAAGACACATTTATTATCCCTGTCTTCAGATGGGAGATTGAGGTGCAGAAAGGTTAACTAGTTTGCCCAAGGCCCATACTGTGTCAGCGGGCAACCAGGAAGGGGGAGACTGGGCTCTCAGCTCCAGCACCACACCTACCCCTCCCCACTTGGTTCCTCTGCTGCTACCACTATTCCAGCACTGGAAGGATGATGGTTCAAAAGGTTGCCACTTACGTTTTTGTTAATTAGCTCAGTATACCTTATATATCCATATATATAGTTGGCCAGGCAGACCCTCTGATTTCCTCACCCAACAACCATCTAACTCCCCCTTCCCTGGTAATCACACCGAGTTCTCCTGGGGGCAGCGAAACAGGGAATTGAGATTGGTCTAGACCAAACATGGGGGCACCTCCCCTTTTCCAGTTTCTTTTGTGCCAGGCATGGCTGCAGCGGCAGGCAGTCTGATGGCTATTTCTGGGGGAAAGGTTTCCTCTGAAAAGCAATTAATTGGGCTCTCCCTTACCTAAAAACCTCTTCACAGATAGAATTAGTCTTTAGCTACAACTTGCAGGAAAGGTTGTCTGGATTTTTTTCTCCTCTGTTTTTCTTGACTTCCTGGGACTAAAGCACATTGGAGCCAGAGAGAAGGGTTTGAACCTGGTCTCCCCCAGTGAGGTAGACCCAGTAATTTTAACCAGACAGGTCAAAGGCTTTAAATGGGAAGAGCACACAGGAATGCATTCTCTTCATGTCCTTTAGGGGTGGAAGATAAACATCGCAGGGAAATTGTCTGCTTGGACCAGTGCTGGCCTAGCAGGGGAGACTCCTGGTCCTCGACCCATTTATTCCCCTTTGCAGGATGGAAGGGTTCAGTTCTTTCCCATCAAAACAAGAAACCATAAAATGTCTCTCCCGTGGCCCCTCCTGCATCCTTCACACCATCTCTCTTCTTCCCTTCACACTCAAGCATTTTCCTCTCCTTCACCTCCCAAAACTTGAAGCAGACTGTATCTTATTCTTAAAATGCCTCTAACATGAAAAAAATTGTTTCAGACCAACCTTTGGTTTGCACAGCACAGTGTGTTTCATATTTGGCACAGCTGTCTCCCCTGCCGGGTTCCGCGCTCACCCCTTCGTGCTCACCTCCTGCCTTTGAGCTCCAGCCTTTTAGGGCACCTAGAAGTCCCCTGGGGGTTCAGCTCACAATGGTCACCAACATGATGGTGTCAGCCTAGGTCACCCTGTCCCTTGTTTTCCCTAATTCTCAGTTACCCTTTATACCTGAGTTCAAGTGCCATTTACCCGAGACATCTTCTCTGCACCCCAAGTGCTTATGTGGCATCCATGGTCTTCATTACTCTTTTCACTTTCCCCATCACTCAACTTGACTGATTGAAGGACCGTGGCTATTCTTAGTCACCACATTTTGGATTTTCAACACTAGCTCTGTGCCTGACACCTACTAAGTACATAACAAATGTTTATTGAATGAGACGACCATATCTTGATCTCAAGGAACTTTGGAATGAACTTGAAGAACCCAGCGCAATTCAAAGAAGAGTACGAGTGAGGCAAGGAGCAGTCCAGGGGTTCTTTAAAGAGAAACCTGGGAGATTATTGTAGTTGTCTTGGTAAGACATGATGGGGGCCAGATAGTGGGAATTTGCATTTACTCCATCACTCAACACCCATTTTTTGAGCACCTACTCAGTGCCGGGCTCTGAGGATACAGCAGTGAATAAAACAACTGGAAATCTCAACCCTCTGGAGCTTACAGGTCTAGTTAGGATGAAAAACAAGATGGATAAATAAAATGTGTATGATATCATATGGTGTGAAATGTTGTGGAGAAACTGAGGCAGGGAAGGCAAACAGCACAGCAGCTCAATTCATAAGTGCACTCTTCCATGAAATGAAGGAAACCCTTGCAGGCCTCGCCTGGCCCAGCTTCCCCAGGTTTTTCTGATCTCTCTTGCCTACAGTGACTTCTCTCTCATTTGAAGACACGTGGGGCACCAAGACCCTCTCCTTCCACTTAGCAATCAGCACACCCTCCTTCGAGTCATTACAAAGCCCCTCTTGTATTTCATCTACACTTGCTCAGGAGCCTGTGGACAGAGGTCACATCCTCAATTTCTCTTCCTTGCTCTCTTTCAGCATCGCACTCAGCTCCTATTAGATATTCAATAAATACTTGTTAATTTGATTGATTGCATGATTCATAAATAAAATTGCAAGTGAAACCTCCAGTTAAAGTCTCTTAAGGAGTTTTTCAAGGCACTGACTACTAAACACTCTACAAAGGGGAAAACATCTTTATAAGAGAAATTAGGGTACTAGCTATTATGGCTAAGATGATAAAAAGCAGAAGTGTGAACGTACCACATACCCCCCTGAGGAAACTGGGATCCAGAGAGGAAAGCAATTTGCCTGAGATCCCAGCGCTGGGTTTTTCTTGGACTCACTTTTCTTACCTGTACAATGGGGTGAGTTATTCCCCAAATTATGTGAAATGAAGCCATGAGAATTAAGTGCGATGTGGAGGAGTTTTTAAAAGACAGACATGGAGACTTGTGTAATTGTTGGCTTCCCACAGGTCACTCCTCCCTTTCTTGCCAGCAGATGCCCAGGTTGCTCTTTCTGGTGGCCACTTGCTGGTGTTCATCTGCTCCTTACCTGTCTAAAAACAAAGCCTCACTCACCTGCACAGCCAGAAAGTACCTGCCTATGGGGGATGGGAGGTTGGGGGAGCATTCGGGAGCCCCGAGAACCAGTGCTGCCTGCCTAACAGCTTGCCTATTTTTAATTTAATCTTGTGCCACCCTCGTTAGCATCTGGTTATTATTAGACCATAACCACAGTAATAAGTATTCCACTTGTATCTCCTATCTGCAGAGTGCTTTGCAATCGTTTTTATTAGTTAGTTGCTGTTCAGTTGTCCTGGAAACCAATATACACACAAACCGGAAGAAAAATGGGGGAGGGGCTGCTGTAAAGTGTCTAGTAGGCAGCTCAATTTGTCTTTGACCAGCAGGATGCCAGTGTTCCCGTGGGAGCATTTGGAGAAGTTAGACTAAGTTAACCCTTCAGCAAAAAGAAAACCTGGAGTCCAACCGTGTCACATCTTTTCAGTGGGAACCCCTAAATGGATCTGAGGGTGACCAGGCTACTGCTGTCCAGCTAGCTGTACAGCTAGCCCCACGGAGCAAGCTGCTCTTTGTCTTGCATCTGGGGCGACATCTGAAGAAATCGCCTTGTACATAAGCAAATGTACGACTCTCTCTCTGGGAGCTCAGTCAATTACAGCAAATTGAGCTATTTCATTTCGGCTTGCAAATGGCTTTCAGTTACACAAGTAGACACATTAATCTAATAACTAATGATCATATATTTCACTAATCATACAGCCCTGCATGTGGTATAATATCTAATTATATTTAATATTAAGACATCTTCACATATGCATTTCTACCAACTGTCTAGCTCAGGGAAACCTGCAAGAGCAGAGTGGGAAGGAAGAGGAACTGGATCCCAGGTGGAGGGTCAGCAGGTAGGGGGTGGGCAGGGTCCAGGAGGCCAGGGGCTCCTCCGTGGGGAGAAGTTCTAATCAGAGGGCTTGAGGGAGATTTGTGTTTAGTTGGGGCCAAGGCTCAGCCATGGAAAATTTAGGGATAATAGCACTGCCCCTGGGCAGGCAGGTTGGGAAAGGCCCCCTTTACGAGCAGCTGGTGTCTCCAGGTGAGGACACTCAGTTGGGCTGAGCCAGCAGAGCCTGCGTGGATTTCAGCCCCACTTGCTCTCTGTCCACCAGGCGGTGGTGCTGGGCTCCTACCCTGCGGTCCTACAGGGCTGCCTCTGCGGGGCCAACTCAGGTACCTCGCCCCTTATTCCTTCTGAAAGCTAACATTGCAAACACAGAAAAGACCTTGGATGGAGGGTGGGAGGTGGGCTTTCTGCAAAGCGGGGCACTGGGGAGGGGAGGAAGTAAGACTGAAGACGGCCTGTGGGTTCTGGGCTGAGTGAGATTTGGGTCCTTTGGAATCACCTCTGGCCGTTGCTTCCTTCACTTCTGACTGCGTCCTTGTGACACTGGTTGTTATGGGCTGGATTTCTGTCTTCACCATGTCCACTGTGATCATGTTTGGAGGTGGTGACTTTGGGGAGTAGTTGGGTTTAGATGAGGCCATGAGGGCGGGGTCCCCATGATGGGATCGATGCCCTGTTAAAGAGAGGAAGGCAGAGATTGCACCACGCTTTCCACATCCATGCACCGAGGAAGGCCACATGAGCACACTCTGCGAGAAGGTGGCCATCTACAAACCAGGAAGATGCCCTTACCAAGAACTGGACCTGCCAGCACCTTGATCTTGCACTTGAAGTCTCAGAATTGGGAGAAATGCATGTTCTGTTTAAGCCTCCCAGGCTATGTTATTCTGTTGTAGCAGTGCTGGGGCTCATTCCCTGGTCCCTGCAGTGACTCTGGGGCCATTGCCCTGAGGACAGTGCTGGTCACCTGTTACCATTTCCCTAGGGACTGTCCAGGGTGATGGAAGTCACTTCTCCTCCCTGCCAGTGCTCTGGGACTGACAGTGGGCAGTAATTCTCTTAAAGCTCAGAAATGTGAGGAGGGCCAATCAACCATGAACCTTGGGTCCAAGTTTGGGGCAGGCAGTGAATTTAAAAAAAGAGAGAAAAAAAAAAGCCCGCAATCCCAGTTCACAGTGTTTAAACAACCGTATGGACCTGGAACCTTGCCTTTCTGCCCCTTCAGCTGTGGTGGGCAACAGTCACTGCCCGTCTGTTGGGACAGCTCTGAGTTCTGAGCTCCCCTCCAGTTCTGTTGGCTCAGGCTACCTGAGTCTCCTCACCTGGAGACACCAACTCCTCCACCAGCCCCTCCGGGGCTCACATGCTCCCCATGTTTCTCTGCTGGGGCCTCAGGGCCAGGAGGTTTTTCAGGTGCTGTCTGTGTTCCTGCCTGGTGTCCCTGAGCATATCACTGTGTGCCGTCGTTCCTGGTTGTAAGCAAGGCAGGAACAGCGAAGAGGAGAGAAGGGCAGGGGAAGTGGGAAATGGGAGCCAAATCCCATGAGAGCATGAGAGCCAAATCCTCCAATCCGCCAGGATGGGAGCCAGGGTCTGTGGAGAGAAGGATGCACCAATGTTGAAGGTGCCACCCCAGGAGGCGCTGCTTGCCCAGGTGAGAACTAGGCCCATTGGATGTTAGCTCTTCCCAAATCTCAGGCAGGACTTGGCATCGGAGTTTGACACTGGTCTTTTGGTGTGACCTTGAACACATCACTTCATGCTTTCGGATCTCAGTTTTCTCAAGTTTAATGTGAGAGGGGTAGCCTGGCATTGGTAAAAAGCAAGTGACTAGTGAAGGGCCAATCTGGGAATCAGAAACCAGAGGAACTAGTCTTAACCCGCTTCTTCCTCTTGGCTGAGCGGCCTCGGACACAGCGCTGGCCACTCTGGGCACTGGCTGTCTGTAAAGGAGAGCATTGAGCTGGGTCGGTGGGTGTTCTGACTGTGTTCACTGCCACCCCCAGAGATCCCCACAGGTGCGAGGTGAGGAAGAGAAAGGCCCAGTTGATGGGATGGCTGCAGAGCAGCCCTCCTGCCCCCCTGTTTTGCTCTGGGGTCCCGGAGCTGTGTCTGGTATGAGGGTCGGCTGCTGGGCAGCAGTGGATGCCCTCCTACCGGGTGCTCCCTTGGCCCAACCTGCTGGAGCCTTTTGTTTCTGGGTAAGTCCCAATGGCTGAACTCCTACTATCTGCCCTCAAGGAAACTGAATCCAAATTTCAGATTTAAAGAAAATTGGACACAGGCAGGGCCAGGCCGTGGAGTTTGAGCGCTCCCCTGCTCAGGAAGTCTTAGAGCATTTTAGGTCAAGAGAAGTAGACTGATTTGGGATAAGAAAGAGATTTAGCTGAGATAATGGTCATGTGACTCAGAGCACACCTGAAACAGCACCTCCAAAGAGTGTCTGGAGCACATCTTTTCCCAGCCTCTGTCCCATCTCCCTAATCCCACCCTAGTGCCACCCTAAAGGTGGGGGGAAAGGTGGAGCAAAGTTCAGAGGAAGGCAGAATTGACAGGTAAACTATGGGGTGTGGATCCCCCCACAGTCTCTCAGCTCTCTGATGACACCCCTCCCCACTTTCCCCTGAGCTTCCTACAAGGAGGACCAGGAGACCACCCCTTGGGGGCTTCCCTCCTGCTCCAATCAATTCTCCTCAATTACCAACAAATCTAAATGTGATTTATCTGTGCAAGAATCATTCCAATATCAGGCGAGAATCTATCAATAAAACCCCCTAAGGCAATCTTGCTCTGAGTTGTCAATAGAAACTCTAAAGCACAAAGGCATAGCAGCTAGCAATCAGAGTATTTTTGCCTCCCTCCCCCCTTTTTGGGGAGCACTTAATTAAGTCGACCAGAAGCTGTCAAAGATAATTTTCAAAGCGCATGACCTCAGCAGCTGACATTTGATAATATTACATTCCACGTTGATTGAAATTGATTTTCCCCTCTTTTTGGGGGGGATGGGGAGAAGGAGAGAGGATGAAGTTGTAGAAGAGGGGAGGCCTGGATTCCTTTGGCTGTGGTACTCCGCCTGGGGCCAGCAGCCTGTGGGTTTACCACAAGCTGATTGTTGGGTTCCTGACTTTCAGTGGGACCAGGGCTGGGCAAGCATTTCCAGTACAGCATCATCCGGAGCTGGTCGGGGAAGCTCCATCTGTGGAGGAAAGAAAGGAAGCTGACACCCAAATTGCACCCAGCAACGTTGGTGGTGTCCGATGAACTTTGTTTATTGGAAAGACTGGCACCGATTTGGAAAGGCACAATAGGAGTTAGAGGTTGGCTGGTCTCCTTGGGAGCATATTTCACATTGGCCACTTAGCCTAACCAGAAGTCCCTCACCAAGGAGGCCAGCTGCCCCTTGAGTTTACTGTGCTTAGAGAAGGAAGCATCTTCCCAGCCCTCTGTCCTGCTATTGCTCTCCAATCCCACTAAAAGCTGACTGCAACAAAGTCCTCTTCTTACACAACTAGCTCTGAAACCCCCTCTAGGCCTAGAGAGTTCCCCTTCAGTCACCCATCCTCATCCCAACAATTTTACCTTGGGGTTGGCCACAGGATCAGGGTTTGGCTTTGGATCCTATGCATGTGAGCTGTTGGACACTTGGTTCCTGGTTTCTGGATCTTTGGCACTGTTCCTCTCATTGATGGCTCCCTGGGATGACCAGTTTTTGTCTTCTGTCTTGTTCTAGATGACAAGGGGCTCTGTGACTTCTGCTCCAAATCCTCGGTTGCAGATGCTCTTCTTGCTTTGACTCATGGGCCAAAGCTAGAACTTTGATCTCCAGGGAAAGCTTTATAATGAGTTTGTAAGAGTTCGGCTCCTGCTTAAAAATCAGTGTGTGACTTCTCAGGCCTGATAAAAGATGCTGCCTGACCATAGGCCGCCTCCCTGGTCTGCAGGGGGCATAAAACTGCTTGGGCTCCCTGAGGCACGTGGAAGGTCTCCTTCAAGAGTGAACTGATCCCGACATCTGAGCTGATCCACCTGACCCTTGACCCCTGTACCTTTCCATGAGGGAAAATGGAACGAGGTCAGGGGAAAAGTTGGCACTTTCTCTGGGCATGGCCTCTTGCTTAAACCTTTGCAGTAATCTATTAAAGACTTAACTCTTTGTTGTTTTTTTTTTTTAAAGATTTATTTATACAAGCTGGGATACAGGCCAGAGGCATGGGGTGGCAAGAGCGTTCACCAGAGACAGAGTGGGGAGCATAACAGGCAGATCAGAAATACACTGCTGAGGGGAGCAGCGGGCGACGCAGGAGAGGTCTGCCGCACCATGTGGGATTCTCCCCGGCTGGGCGTCGAACCCGCATCGCTGCTGCAGACAGCTCCACAGCGCAGCGCTCAACCGCTGCACCACCAGGGAGGCCCAACTCTTTGTTTTTGGTTTGTGCTTTAATCAGCTGCTCCAACACCTGACAGCTCACCCCTCTATCCCAGATCTGAGCTCCTGAAAGCTTTGATAAGGAGCTTTGCATAGATTGGAGGTGACGGAGGAGTGTTCTTGGAGATGGGTACAAGGCAGAAAGTTATAGAGGTGCGAACAACCCTGGGGCTTTTGTTGATGGTCTGGAGTTCGAGAAGCTAAATAATGAACGACTGTGCAGGTAATAAGAGGAAAATTTGATAAATAAATGAGAGTTTCAATTTGATGGAGTAGGAAATACAGTCCACGTAAGTTTCCAGTTACATTCACATATCTCATTTTAAAGAGGAACAATTAAACCAGGTTATATTTAACAACTTCACTGTCTATTTAAAAGTTGTTAAGAGTAGATCTTAAAAGTTCTTGGCAGAAGGAAAAAAATTATGACTGTGTGTGATGGATGTTAATGAAACTTATTGTGGGAATTACTTTGCAATATTTACATACATCAAATCATGATGGTGTAAGGTTTATCCTTATATAATGTTATATGTCAATTATATCGCAATAAAACTGGGTGGAGGGGAGGAAGTTAAGCCAAAGTTAAGTTGAAAATTTTGAGCCTGGGCATGAAAGGCAGTATGGTATGGTTGGATGACTAGCTGTGTGATTATGGGCAAAATATGTCATTTTTCTGGGTCTCCGTTTCTTCATCTCTGTGATGGAGTGTCAGAGGTGGTTATGTGGATTTAAGGAGCTATCTACCAAAATATACAATGGGATGCTAGCAAAACTTCCTGCTCGTCTTCCAAGGGGATGGCATATAAGTTTGTTTGATATTTATATTCAAGTTTATTTTTAAAATTTGCATGATATTTTATTGAGATAAAGTTGGTTGACAAGACTGTTTATGGCTTAGGGATATAGAACCACATTTCTTCAGGTGTATGTTACCGCACCATGCCCATCACTAAGACACCCATCATCCTCCACCATGATCCATGAGGTCCTCCCCCCAGTGCTCTCTACCCCTCTGGGAGCTTCAATTCGATGGTCATATTTCTTGGGTTTGTTTTGGTTTGGTTTTATCTGTTCCTTATATTCTACATATGAAATCTTAGGAAGATTTTGGCCTTTTTTTTCTCTTTCTTTTAAAGGTTTATTTATTTATGCATACAAGAACTGGGGTATAGGCCAGAGGTGTGGGGTGGTGAGAGGATTCACCAGAGACAGACTGGGGAGCAGAACAGTTGTATCGATTGAAGTACACTGCTGAGCAGCGGGCAAGGCAGGAGAGGTCTGCTGCACCATGTGGGAAGCTCCCTGGCCCGGGATTGAACTTGTGCTGCGGTGGCTGCGGATAGCTTCATAGTGCTGAGTCTTAACCCGCTGCACCACCAGGGAGGCCCAGATTTTGGCTTTTCTCAAATCTATGGAAAGAGGGCTTGAGTCAATTTTACCTAAGGTCCCTGACCCTATGGACCTTAGTGCTAAAGGATATGGGACCCCAACTGATTTCTCAGTTTCCGAACACACTAGAACAGAAATTAGTAAATTATTTTGATGAAGAGGGAAGTGAGGTCAGTGCTGTTGCATGAATACAACATGTATTTGTTTTGCCTTAAAGAAAATGTTATCAATTGCTTTCTGGGTATTAGGCTAAGATGGTGGATATTTTATAGACATTTGTGTTCTGGTCTCTGCTCTTGAGGGATTTCTGATGAATCAGAGCAAAACCAAAGGTGGGCTTCATCATTTCAGGTGTCCTTGCCCTCACAGTCAGCTGCCTCCACTTCCCTTGTGCTCTGAGAATCAGGTGCTGAGGAAGAGCTACTTTCAAAACCCAAAGTGGGTCCTCTGGTTCACCCAGATGAGCGATGTTGGTGGTTTTTAATCACTGCACTGGATTCAATTACTTGTTGATGTGGCCATTTCTAGCTTAATGGGATCCATCAGTTTACAATTAGATAAAGATATTCCAGAAGCTGAGACTGAGGGGGTCTGATTTCAGGGATGCTAATGACTTATGTGCAACTTTCTTAACTATTTCAACAGCAGTTTCCTTCTTTAGTCAACTCTCAGTGAGCAACTCTTTGTTGGGGTCCTATTCCGTAGGACTGTCTATTGTCTGCCCCGGTGAGATGACACGAGATTGTGTTTACAGTCATGAGCCAACAGGGTATTAGAATGGAAAGGATGAAGAGGAAAAATCTTTCTCTTTCAGCAGAGCTGCTGTTTCAAACTTGCATGCATATTTAGAACAAGAGATTTTGACCAATGCTGCTTCATCACATGTAGTCTCTTCCTATTAAAATTTTGCTCATTCTTCAAGGTCCAATGCACGTTTCCTCCCTTGGAAGTCTTCCCTGACCCTATGGACCTTATTATTTGCTTATTGCATGTGTAGGTTACTCAACTGTCACTTCTGTCTGAGTCAGTCTTCTTTAGAACACTGGTCCTGAGAAATGTTAATAGATGTTAATGTAAAAATGATTCCATTCTCAGATGCATTTGGGAAACACAAGACTTAACAAGGTTAATGGGTTTCTTTAAAGCAGGATGACTCAAGGTCTTTAATATGCTCACATGCTTCTAACCAGGGTGACCATACAATTTATGACCCACAGAGGACACTTAGTGAAAAGGGAGCCATTATTAATGATGCCAGGCAATTGGTACAAACTGCAACTATCCTGAGCCACCCAGGCCTTATGGCCAACCTAAAATCTCTCCAAGTGGCATTTCCAAAACTTCTCAGACCAAAGAATCCTTTGGTCAAGGAGCTGAGATTATATCTCAGCGTTAGGATTATATGGATCACACTTTGGGAGATGCTGGTGGACTCTGTGACCCAGTGAGCACGTGGCTCCCCAACAACAGTCTGTGTTGACCATCTGCATCTAAGCAGTTACCTGCAATGGCTCAATGCTTATATATCATGTATTAGTAATATATAATTTGTTACAGAATTATATGCATAATAAATCTCTATTATATGTAATATATATGACCTATTATTTGTGTGTGTATATATATATACATACATACTTCTCAGATTATTCCGATATATATGTTTATATAGAAGAGAGATTTGCTTTTGTGATTTTAGAAGCTCGATAAGTAAATAAGATAAGCTAGACCTTTGGGGCAGGCCAGCAGGCTGGAGACCCAGAGAAGAGTCACAGCCCAAGTTCAAAGGCAGTCTGCTGGCAGAATTCCTTCTTCCTGAGGCTGGGGGGACAGTCCTTGTTCTCTAAGGGACTTCATCTGATTAGCTGTGGCTCACTTACATTGTGGAGGGCAGTCTACTTTACCCAATATCCACCAGTTTGAAGAAATTTCATCTGAAAAACATTTTCACAGAAACATCCAAAATAATATTTTACCAAATATCTGGGCATTATGGTCCAGCCAATTTGTCACATACAATTAACAATCACAGTACATATGGGAGGCTCACTGATCATTAGTTGGGGATGTTTGCAGCAAGGGTACCAGTTTGAGCCTCCAGAGAGTCCTAGGTGGCTGAGCATGTGTGATGGGCTGTGACAGGGTCAGCAGACTTGAATTAAGTGAAGGTCTTTGGCCAGAGAAGAGTTGTGGGAAAGGCTGTAATGGGTGAGGAGAGGCTATGTCTCCCCACTGACTTGTGACTCAGTGTGTGGAGGGAGAAAAACAAAACCGTCTGCATGAGGCTCTGGAGGAGACCCAGGGCTCTCCCAGTGCTGCTCTGCTCTCCTGTGATAACTGAGACACAGAAGAGGAGGCATAGCCCTTGTCCA
>PVIJ01009760.1:25284-64849 GCA_004024925.1 Scalopus aquaticus
TCTCTCTCTCTCTCTCTCTCTCTCTCTCTCTCTCTCTCTCTCTCTCTCTCTCTCTCTCTCTCTCTCTCTGCTTCTCTGGGCTCTCTTGCATCTTGCAAGGAGAAACAGCCAGATGATAAAGTTCTAATTGATGAGGTACGCAATGATACTGGAAACTCTCTGGTGGGGTTTGCAGAAAAACTGGTAAACAAGGGCAGACTCAGCTGGCAAAGGACCTTAGCTTCTCTTTTTGCCTCATTACCTTTCTCTTTCTTCTGGCCTGAAACTTGGATGTGATGCCCTTAGGTGGAACAGTCAACTTTCAATTGAAAACATCAAAATTGCATGCAGGGACGGTGGGCCAGGAGGGGAGAGGAACCTGTGGCCTGAGACTGCCCCTGTGCTGTCTACCCCTGGGCTCCATTATTTGAGAAAAGTAACTTCTAGTTGACTTATTCAGTACTCATTCAGGTTATCTAACCTGTAACAACTTTGTGGTTTAAAACAACAGCAGTCATTGCTTTGCTCATGGGCCTGTATCTGGGCAGCTGAGGTCAGCCCATCTCTATTCTACTTATCGTCGATGGGGGCAGTTGAAGGGGTACAGGGTTAGAGTTATTGAAGGCTGGCTGACAGATCTAGAGGTTGATGCTGACTGGTGACTGAGGTTTAATTTGAGGCTTTATCTGGAACCTTGCATATGGCTTCTCCGTGTGGCTTGGGACCCACACAAGGTGGCTGGCTTCCAATGTCAAGTAGAAGGGTGTCCAGGCAGAAGCCAGGTTCTCTTTAATGAATTAGCCTTGATGTCATATGTTGTTTCCACTGCAGTCTCTTCAGCGAGGTGGCCACAGAAGCCAATCCAATTGCAAGGAGAGCAGGAACAGACTCCACCTTTTGATGAGGTAGAAACACGTGGAACTGGAAACATGGCTGTATCGATTTTTATAAAATATGATTTACCGCAGCATCCTGTCAGGTTTCTGTCACACACAGATGGTTACAACCCTAACTGATGGAGCAGGTCACTGGCAAGTGATCTACATGTCCATTTTCCCCTTCTCCACCCGCCCGGACAGTGCTCTTAGATGGTCCCCACCCATAGGTGCTGATGTTTCCTCAAAGGAGAGCGTCTAAATCATTCAGTCAATGAGTGTCTTAACATTTCGTCTGATCATAATTACCTGATAGATAATGTTTTATGACAGATATAGAAGTTGTGACTTCTACAAGCTTCCATAGTCTTGTTAGTGTCAGTCTTCACACACAAGGCACAATTAGCAAACAATATAAACCAATAATATGGTTCTAGAAGGAGTGAGTCAGAGCTGGTGCCATAAATGAGGAAATCATGTAACCATCAGTGTGGCCTGAGGCTAAGCAGGGACAGGTCCATGGAGTCTGTGAGGAGGGACAGGGGTAAAGAGGCTTTTCAGGTAAGAGGTGTAACAAGAATTCATCGAAGTGGGAATGAGCTTGGGTGTCCACGGACATGGAGTCACTGTGCTGATGGAACAACGGGGTTTTAGAGGAGAGGTGTGAGTCAGGGCTGGCAGTGGAGTGGGGAGGAGAGTGGCATCGCAGATGAGGAATTTCTTGCAGCATCAGTGGCCAAAGACATTCTCTCAGGGCCCTTCAGTAGGGAGCTAGGGAGCTAGGCTTGTCATCTTGGAGCCCGAGGAGTGAACAAGGAATAGTTTCCTTCTTTCTCATGACTAAAGCAACTACACCTTACTGATTATTAAAATAAAAGACATCTTATGTATTCTAGATACTTAGGACATCCCTAATCTCAAAGAGCTCTCTGTCTGCTAGGGACACAGAACATGTGTTATTACAATGATACAGTAGCATGGGCAGTGTAATAATAATCACCTGCAGTTATGAGGTAGAAGAACTAGGAAGAACCAGGGCATTAAAGTGCTGCTTGGGGTGGGGTGGGGAAACCAGGATGGTGTCCTAGAAAAGGCAATTTCTAAGTAGTGACATGTGGCACGTAGCTGTACCCTCTTCACTGGTTGCTTGATGGGTAATGAGCTCGTCAAGATAGAGGGGCAAAGTAGAAAGATTTGTGCTGGATTTCAAGCTGGGAGGTCCATGGCTTTAGTTGTATTTTTGTCTCTGTTTGCTGTGTGATCTTAGAAATATTACTTTCCCTCTCTGGGCCTCAAATGACCTATCCATAAAATGATGAGTATGTTGAATGACCTTTGAGGTCTGTTTCGACTTAAAAATTCTGTGATTGTCAGAAGATGTTTCCTTTGAAAGGGATTTATGTGAAGGTGCTTAAGGAATGCATACGTTTAGTTAATTTAGTAGCTCAGTGTCATATGTACAAATTACCACTACCCTAAGAGAGACAGGCTTCTATTAAAAGCCTGGCATTTGTTCTGATCACGCTTAGAAGTACTGCGGGAAATCATCAGCAATGCACACGAAATCTCCTCTCACTCATACCCCAGACAGATGACAAAGTGATAAGCAGAGCTAATTCCCTAGGGCAATATTTCTTCCCAAAGCATAGATATGGGTGAATTATTGCCATTCTTAATTGCCTAATGATTTTTTTTCCCTTTCATGTAATCTTTTCGGGGGGTTGTATTTTTACCATCTTGCAAATTCATATTGGCAGAGTGATATACATTGTCGAATAAAACACGGTGGCCAATCCATCAAAAATCAGGCTGCAGTTGCTTTGAGTATTTTTGGAGAGAAAGTGTAGAAGGGGAGGAGGTGGGTGCTTCAGCGATGTGGACTGTCACCTCCTTGCTGGCGGGTCAGCAGTTCTCAGAGCTGACCCTGAGCTCGTCTGATCATTCCAAATTACTCCAGGCTCTTTTCTTTCTGGGTTCAAGTTTTGGCTCTTTGGTGTGTTCGCCTTATTAGTCACAGCTGTCTGGGGAACTCTGAAGGCAATTAGATCAGGGAGTGAGCCGATCAGGGGCTTGGTGGTGGAATGTGGATTCTTTTCTTCCTAACTCCATTGTTTGCCTCTGACCAGAGATCATTCCCAGCTGACAGCTACCTGGTGCCATCTGTGAACTAAAGTGGGGGCCCAGTGGAGTTCTCAACATGATGGGAGAGGATTCCTGGGAGAGAGGGGGCTCTTTAGTTCTTTGGATAGTGGGGGGAGTTTCTCTAGACTTGGGTGTCCTCGGAGAGGTGATTTTGTTATTGCATTTTTCTCCTTTCTATTTTCAGGGATGTGAGAACCAACAACAAGGGGTGGAGGACTCAGAGATGCAGTACCTGCGAGTCCTCAGTGGGCTCTAGGTGGTTCTTGTCATCACTGGACATAGGGTTAGCTGGGGATCTTGGCCACCTCCTTTGAGCAAGGCTCTAGTCCAGGCCAATTAAATCCAGATTTCTGGGGTGGGACCTGGGTATCAATAGTTTTAAAGCTCCCAATTGTTTCCTTTGTGCAGCTGAAGTTAACAGGCACCAGTGAGAGAAAAGGGTCACATCATCTCTTACTGGAAACAATTACCTTGAATTGCTTCATTGAGGCAAGTGAGGTGCAGGTAAAGAGAACAAGGAAGTAAAGGCAAGCACTTAGAGACACCTGAAAGCAATTTCCTTAACAAGCATTTGTTGAGACCTACTATGTGCCAGGCTCTGGACTAGGTGCAGCTGGGCTATGAGACAGTCTTTGAGCTCACAGTTTCCTGGGAGTTACAAATAGCTAATCCCAATAGTGAGAATGCAGGTTGCTAAGGGAACACAAAGAAGTTTTCAGCTATATGTGAAGGGAAGCTGAAGTCTAAAGGGTGAGGAAGGCTAGAGTGATTGGGATGACTGCAGTTTGATATAGATAACGCTGACTATATTATAAAAATATATATTATATATTTTATATATATTATATATTATAAAATAATAGAAATATATGCATATTACTCATAATAATATTTACAATATAATTATAAAAATATATATTTCAAAGTTTTCTTCATAACAGTAAAGATTTTGTAACTATGTATAATGACAGATGCTAGCTAGACTTATTGTGATGATCACTTTGCAATATACATATATTGAATCATTATGTTGTACACCTGAAACTAATATAATGTTATATGTCAATTATACCTCAATAAAACAACAAAAAAATAAGACACCAAGAATTGCATATGGGTATATCATCTGTATGAATGTGCCCTTACAAAAAAAAAAAAAAAGGAAAAAAGGGAGGAGGGAAATGAATTTGTGTAAGTTGTATAATATGATATACATTATTACACATGTAATTTAAAATGACCTAGCAGTCACATTAAAAGGTAAAAAGAAGCTGGCAAAATTAATTTACTAGTATATTTTATTTAAACCAATATATCCAAAATGTTATCATTTCACCATAAAACCAACATAAAAATGATCAGTCATTTTTTTACGTTTTTGTGCTAACTCTTCAAAATCTGATGTGTATTTCATATATATAGTGCATCTCATTTTGGAATAGCCATTTTTCAAGTGTTCAGTAGTTAGTGGTTACGGATTTTTAGCATCTGACCAATCCGCAATGATTTAGAAAGAAAGAATAATACATTTGCTATTGTTAGCGTGTGTCTAAGTGGTACCTAGGTTTCCCAAACTGTCATGAGGTGCATGCTCTCAAAGAGGTCTGGCCATCAGCATGCACAAAGGCAAAGTAAACGGAGTCTTAGTGTGAAAGATTTTAAAAGAATTGGTGTGTGTGTATGTGAGAGAGAGAGAGAGAGAGAGAAGAAAGGGGTGGATTCTTTCTCTAACACTATGGCGTGGTGAGCAGTATGGGAAATCTAGTGTAGCCAAGCACAGAATTAGGGGCATGGCAGGTGTAAGCAGAATACTTTGTGGGTGAAAGTGCAAAAATGAAAATAATGAAAATGCAACACTTTGTATTAAAAAACTATTATAAAATTTAAGATGGTGAGAGTGTAGCTTTAGAACATGCTAAGATCACCTGAGCAACTCTGTAGCTTGCAGCTCTGAAACCCGTCCTGGGTTGGCAGGTGCTGGGATAGCCAGCTGAGATGACTTCTTCCCCTTTCTTGGGGACAGAGGCCCCATTCTGATCCAGCATTTCTCCATTCAAGTGCCTTGGGTAGACAACCCCTCCCCAGCCCTGGGTAATAAATGTGGATGGCTTTAACGTCTATCCCTGCCATCTCATTCCTTGTGTAGCTTCTTTAGAGTGTCTTTGTGGTAAAGAGGACATTTGCTCAATCTTCTTAGAAAGATCACCCTCCCCAGTGTGGAGATTGGTGAAAAATGCCCTGCCAGATTTTGCCTGGTTACATTAGGACCCGCAGCTTGAGCTGCCAAGACTTTCATGGGACTGAAATGGATATTCAGGAAAATTTCAGAGAGATCTGACCACTGAATGAAGCAACTCTGGAGCATTCGTGCAGCTGAACTTCTAGTTAGGTGAATTAATAAACATTATTCTTTAAGGCACTTCTGGATGGGCAGCCAAAAACAGCCTCACAGACACAGTGAGAGATGGAGACAGAAGAAGTCTGAGTGAATTGGTATCCATAGTAACTGGTATTCTCTTGAAACGTCATATTTTCAGTTCCTGAAAGATTCAGGGCCAACGTCCTGTCTCAGAGAACATTTATTGGGTACCAGCCCAGGGCTGGATATATAATACACAGGGGGCATAAAGTACATGTTCATATTCCCTTTTGTTTCTTTTCTGGTTGTTTAATCATAAATTGACTGAATTAACCAAGGAGCATATGATCTTTTTGACTAAGAACCAAGGATTGGTTTTGCTGGTTCAAGTGGAAGGTTTAAAAATGGGTAAGAACCCTTATTTAATTCAACATGACTGAGCAAGTGATTTTTGGATATTATTGGGTAATTATACACTACACACCATTGAAAAAAATCAACTATGATGTGCTCCAGGGACAAAAGTGTCAACATGCCTCTCACAAAAGAAGAAACCTGGTTGACCAAGAAACAGATTAAGTGCTCGACCTTCTAGATCAGGGGACACCACAATGAGAGACCACTATATATAGACCACTATATATATCAGATTGGCATAAACTAAAAGAAATTGAAAAAAGCAAATGCAGGCAAGGATAAGGAGCAATGAAAACTAGTGGGAGGGTGAAATACTGCAAATGAGTTGGAAGAAGTTTAACATTAACTAGTAAAGTGAGAGGTATGCTTACCCTTCCACTCAGTACTCTCATTCTTAGGTAAATACACTTTAGGAATCACATACAATGATGCTCATATATCATCCTAGTCTTGGAAATGATCTCAATTCCCATCAGTAATAGAACAGGTACAGAATTTGTGGTATATTCATTCTGTAGGAATTAGACAACAATGGAAAGAAAGGAACTACCATATGGACAAATCCAATTTCTTGTTTTGGCCTGGCCACTTCACAGTGATGGTCTGAAGTCAATAATCTCTTCAAGAAGCCTCGATTTCTTCCTTTGTAAAGCAGCTATAATCACATCTGCTTTATAGTTTGGGTGTGAATTTACTTAGATGAGCATGTTATACCCTCACTGTGGATCTGGGAACCCAAAATGAGAATATTGTGGTTTGTAGGTTGCCTAATACCTTCCTTCCTTACACTCAGGGAGGACTGCTAGTAGACCCCGCCAGCAAGGTTGCAAAACTCTTAATGTTGCCTCTTCAAAGAGGCATGGAACATACCATGGGGTTGTGAGTGCTGGGAGCAGAATGGAGTTAGCCAGCTGGGGAGCAGGGTAGGGCTGGGGGTAAGAGGGATTCAGGAACTCAGGAAGGTGCGCCAGGGTGAGTCAAGAGGGAGAGGGAGTGTGGCGAGAAAGTGGACAAGAGCCTTTTCTGTGGTTTCTGTGGGAAAGGCCAGACAAGGCAAGCAGGTCTAGGATGGATTAGTTTGAATAAATTCAGTGGGTTTGAGAATATAGGGTTTTCCCCTGGTGGTCTGATTCTTGCCCCCAGAGTGATTAAGATAACAGAGTAGTGGCCCAGAGTGTAAGCTCCCAATTCAGGAGGTAGTTGAGGGTATGAACTCCGGGTTGGTTAACTTCCACATGTAAAGCATGTAAGTCATTTATTATCTCTAGAAATTAGCTAACTCTGGACGAGAGGTGGGGAGTCCCTCCAGAGTCAGCATGGGCCGATGTCAGAGCACCATGGCATTAGAAGACAGGTAGACATGATTCCTGGTGGGATGGTGGCTTGAATGGCAGGCTCCATTATGAAGTCCCTGCCCAAGTGTGCTTCTCCTCTTCTGAATCGCCCACTGCTGTTGGACTGTACTCCTCAAAGCTCAATCCACCTGCTGGTTTGCATTGCGGTTCTCATTTGTAGAGCTGACATAGCAGACCTGTAAGTGCTCGCTTCAAAATATTGCCTGTTTGCAAAGTCCCCAGCGAGGACTGGGGAGGTTAGCCCATGGCTAGAGTTTGGGAACTTGGATTTGGGGAGGATTCCTTCCACTCTGATAAGATAAGAGACTGATCAGAAGGCTTACTGTGCCTGAATTATATAAACAATGTGGTTTGTACCAAACACCTGATTTTCTTCTCGAGTCTGAAATTTTGGTACTTGCTAAGCAGAGGGTGTACCTGTGACCAGTCTCAATCCCAAAAACCTGGCATGGAGTCTTCATGCACCTGCCTGATAGGCAACATTTCACCTGTGTTGTCACAACTCATGGCCTGGGAATTAAGTGCATCTCGTGTGACTCCACTGAGAGGGGATTCGTAGAAGCTGAGCCAGGTTCCTTCCACAGTTACCTGTGAGCCTTTTCCATTTGCTAATTCGCTCTGAATCCTTTTGCTGCGTTAAGCCCTAGGTATGACTATATCCTGATCCTGTGAGTTCTAATCAATCGCCAGACCTGGTGATGGTCTTTGGGGACCCCTCACCCAATAGTATGCCAGCCTTACTTATCTCAGTTAGCTTGCAAACATTTAGGATGTGGGCATCAGGCATCTCAACATCCCAGCAAGGACCTTAGACTGAGAGTGAGAACCTCTGCTCGTGAAGGCTGGCTTTCCTGCCTCCTTACTATGGAGTCAGTCACCTTTGGTGGATTTCAGTTTTCTCATTGAAAGTGGAGATAGTGAACACCCCACTTCACGTGGTTGTGAGGTTCAAATAAGACATCAGTGTGAAAATGGTCCCAACTCTATGACGTGGCATCAATGACAGATTATTGTAAATCTATACATACCCACCATATCTTGGATAAAGTAAACATTCCATTAGTTTCTGCTGAACGGATGGATCAATGCAAGCAAGCTCACTCCTCTCCAAGAGTCAGTGTACCAGGCAGAATTCTGGACGTTAGAGGGACAAAAAAAACACTTCATTTCCAGTCCTCAGCATGGAGAACTGAAAAGTAAAACAAACCCTAACAGCCAACACTTGGGTGCAGCGTCCATAAATTGTTCCCACCTCAAGGTCCCCACCCCCATCCGCCAACCCCCTTAATGGCCAAACCTCGGCAGCCATAGGGTGGTGTTTTCAGAGTCTCCTAAACTCCTTTAAACCATTTGCTTTTGCGCTCCTCCACTCATCAGCCTCTTGTCAGCCGCCACCAGGAGGAACCGGAGGCCTTAATTGATCAGGCAGGGCAGTAGCCTTGAGAACTTGATTCAGGTATTGACTTCTGAGGAGCCTGTTTCACTCTGGCCTCCACAGCTAGGAGGGCTGAACATCAAAACTATTAACCTCTGGCCCGAGCAGTTGGTGAGGCAGCCCAGCAGCAGTAATTAGGAAGTCAATCGGAATCGCCTGTCTCACTTACACTGGCATGTCAATCAATAGTGGCGGTGACAGGTTCATTAGGCCTAGGCCATGCAAGCCCGGCCTGTAACAACCTCATAAAATACACCAGTGACTCGGGGCAGAGAGAAATCTGCCTGAAGGAGTGGAGTGGATGACAATATGTATTGATTAGGGCTCCAGCAATTTATGAAGTGCTACTTGTTGGCCAACCTTCCTGACTCAGTGCTAAATTTTCCCAAGTAGCTGCAAGATGAGACCAAATATTACCCTTTTAAAAAATGAGAGAAAAGCAAGCTGTCATCTGACAGGGCATTTTTTATGTTAGTTACTCCTAGCAAATAATCTATTGGGGTAAAACTTCAATAGTTACTTAAAGCTGAAGTGCTACCTTTGTGTCTGTGACCATCAGACTTTGAAAGAAGACATCCATCTGGAGAAGAAAAAATATGATTTGACGTGTGATTAGGCAAGACTCTACCTTCAGAGAGACAGGGTGATTTAGGCATTCATTTCTTCCTGGTGCTTTTAATGGCTCGTCTGGGTTGTTCCGGGGGACGGTTGACACCTGGGTTTTCAGAGCTAATTTAAGAGCTCAATAGAAGGTGGGGGCGTTGGGGGCAGCAAAGGAATACTTTCTGGCTCCTTCACTTTCCTTGCGCTTGACCACATTTGCGAGGAACCTTGCTGCCTCTAAGCCTGCTGAAAAACAGGGCTGTTATTCTGAGCCTCATTCTGGGCTGTGGCCTTGAGGATAGCACAAGGCGGTGGTGACATGCTCACTGCTTACCCAGACCTACAAGTTCCATCAGGGTCAGCACTGGGAAACGGAAGCGTGCAGGGTGTCCAATCCCTCCTGAGATTTGCCTTTTGTCCTCAGTGATCAACACTTATTTATCTATATCTTTGAATTCATTATCAAGTGGAGCCTTGGCACTGCTTCATATATAATATGACTCCCCAAAAGCATGGCATACCCCAAAGCTCCTCCCCATTGGGCCCACCCCACAGGATGGTCCTGCCACCGGGAGTGTGTCCCCTCAGAGGTACGGCGTCCAGTCGAGTCAGAAGGACTGCATTCAGCCCCAGTTTTGTTACAAATCAGCTGTCACTTTGAGCAAGATCTTTCTTCATTGAGTTTAGTTTCTTTGTCTATTAAATGGGATAAAAATGCCACTGCTCCCACCCCACATAGTTACTGTGACTATCAGATGAAATAATGCAACAGGAACACTTGTTTGTAGAATGCTGGGTAAGAGTAAGAGTGAGTTATTAGAGAGGGCATCAGTTGTGTTCATCCAGTCTCCCAGGGAGAGGGGGAGTTTCCAAATGGTCCTGTGTAAGTAGAGATTTTCTGCCCTAACATCTCACTGCACACCAGATCAATTGGCCAGCAAACACTTATTGAGCTTTGCCAGATTCTATGCTTGATCTCTACCTGCCCCTCCTTTGGTTTCAGTTACCGGAACTGGGTAGCAATAGGGAGAGGGAAAACACTGGTTTTTCCCACCTCAGTTCCAAGGCGCCTCTCTTTACGTAAAATCAATTCGTCAAGCAGGAATTTCTTTTGACCTGTAGGTTCCAGGGGCTTATTTGCCCTCAAATTCAGTCCTACCACCAGCAGGGGCTTTATCTAATTTCCTCTCTGGGTTTCTTTTTCTTTCAAGAACTGATTGCCGTTTCCCCAGTCACTTGCTTCCTCCTTAACAAACAGAAATGGGAATTTAGTTGCTAGGTGTTATAAAAAAGAAACCAACAACACAAATAAACAAAATAAATCAGCAAAATCTAGACCCCATGTCCTGGCTGAAGGTGTCTCTCCTCTGTCTCGATGTTTCAAGCTATTCAGTGGGCCCAGGCCAGGATTTTCGTGGCCTCTTCCCTGACTACCCTTTCCCCAGGTCGGTCAAGTTTCTGTTTCCTGCCTCAACGATCTGCCCTTCCCGTCTGAGCAGGTAGAGTGTCCAGACCAAGGCTCGTGGTAGAACTGGGTTGGAACAGCTGCTAGGACTGGGGGTTCTCAATGCCTCTGGACCCTGTTGTCCAACTTGGTACTTGGACATGAACGCTCGGGGCAATCCTGATATGGCCCCAAGACTCTTCCCCTGGACCCAGAACTATGGACTTGAAAAAGAGCCCCCGTGGCCTCCCAGACTATTTGGATAGGTTTATTTATTTGTGTCTGTTTGTTTGTATTTAAAGTAGAATAATAAGCTTGTTGTCAGGACTGGTTCTAGTTGTAGAAACATAGGTTTTTTGGAGCTTAGGGTCCTAAGTTGGCATCTGGAACTTCACTATGGACCCTATGGCTTCCATGGGGATGAGGGTTAGGGCATCCTCCCCAGGCCCGTCCATATGACTGGGGCTCTAAGCCCACTCTAATAGCTAATGGCCTTTCCTATTTCAAGATCTCGCTCAAGTTCCTGTGTCTGGTTGGAGAGTCTTCTTGTTTACTGCTCATTTATCAAGCAGATAATCGACAAATATGAGCCCAAATTCTATCTGTTTAGGATGCACCAACCACTCACCCCCTCAAGTTCACCCTCTGCTTACCTAAGAGTTTCCTTTGCCTTCTCTCCCCAAGGGGCCTTCTCATACCCCCAAGTTGGGGCGAGCCTTTACTATCTTAAAATACACAAAGCAATACAGGTCGTTTTCACTAGGGGATAAGCAGCCCCAACTGAGCTCTCCAAGATCACTTTTAAATTTTTGATGACTTTCTGTACCCTTGACCTCATTATCTTTTTACAAAGGCCTTGTAGTGTGGGGGGGGGGGGGACACGCTGTTAGTCCAGGGAAAGAGGACTGTGTGCACCCATGCCATGAGCAGGGCCACTGTGAGTGGCACGGAAGCCTGTGTGGACACAGAACATGCCTGCCCTCCCTCTGCCTCCCCACTTGATCAGCATCTCCCAAGGGCCTGGACTTGACCTCTGTGAGATGGAGCCATAGCCTCATCCTTAAATATCACATATTCTCCCAACATGTAAAACCAGGACAAATAATAGAGACAGCAGACTGGGCTTTCCCATTCAAACAACTTTTGCTTTTGTATTTGTATGTCATAATAGCAACACTTTAAGCAGAAAATCTTGTTATTCCCTATTTCATCACTGTATCCCAGGGCTCAGCCCGAAGCTGCACACAACGCAAACTTGTTACTAGGAACTCAACTTTATTTATAAGGAAAAGCAGAGAAGTGGAAGGTAAAGTTCGATTTTCTTTATTATAGAATTTCTATATCGTAGATAGATTGATAGAATTTCTCAGACCTCCCTGCTCATGACAATGGCATTGTCTGTTAACGTGGGAGCCCGAGTAGGGCCACGTGTCTCTGCCAGCCCTTCTCCATGTAGGGACAGGCATCTGTAAAGTGCCAGGAGGGTGTGCGTGGGTGAGCTGTGGTGTTTGCGTGTGTGTTTGTGTGTGTGTGTGTGTTGGGCAGGGAGGGTACAAGAGGGGCCCTTTGGGCTTGGAGCCTCTGCTGGAAGAACTGTGCCCCAGGCACCCAGCTCCCTTTGCTCCTGTACCACAAGCGAGCATCCCAGCCACCAGCAACCGGCGGATAGGCTCTGAGCAGAGGTGACTCAAGAGCTGGCAAGATCCTGGCGTTCCCGCCTCTCCAGCACAGACTCACCAGGCGAGCCGTCAGAGCACGCTGGGCTGCAGGAGAAGTCCTCACGCTCCGGGACAGACCCACCAGCCAATAAGAACGGGGCTTGCACCTGTGCCTGTTGCGACCATTTTTATCTTTTTGCCATGCTTCATTGACCGATGGATTTTTTCCCAGCTTTGCACTTTTTTTTATTACTATTATTTTTATCTTCATCATTACCTCCGTGCCTCTGATAGCATTTAGATATGAACCGCCTATGAACCTTCAAGCCCGATTGTACCATGACAAAAATATTGTCGTTTACATTCTGTGCCAAAGTATTATATAAAAACACATCAACGAAAAGGAAATTCAGGAAGCTGGGAGTAAAGATATATAGTCAGCAAAGTATATAACTTCTGGCATATTACTGCTTAATCCTATCATAATTATTCTCATCCTTTTATTTGATTAACTTCTAATGGTTCCTCTTGGTGTTAAAGGTCCCACTCTGATCATTTGATTTTAGTGTCTGCTATAATTACCGATAATGTTCTTTGCAAGACAATTTAATGATAACCGCATAATGGCCTATATGAAGAAAGCTGCAGGGTTTCAAAGCTTTTGAGTAATATAAAATACATTAGACTAACACAAGCTATCAACATGACAGGGAATGTTTGATTTACACTCAGGACTAGGTTATAGCATCGTGGAATTTTTTTTCTTTTCTTTTTCCTTTTCCTTTTTCTTTTTTTTCCCCCTTCCTTTTTGCAGCCATTTACAATAAATGGCAGAACAGTTGGACAATCTGCAACTTGCTGATTGCAAAGAAATGTACGGCAAAGTTTGGAGTGGTGCAGAGGCAGCTGGGGGGGCTCTGGGGGAGTAGTAGGCTTGGCGGAGAGCTCGGACAAGAGCCGTGGGCCTGGTTCCCTGGGGATAGGGACCAAATTTGCCTGGGAAGATCAGGCCCTGAAGAATATCTGCTCTTCTCCAACTGTACCAGGTTCCAATGACCCAGGGTCTCTCGGAGTCATCCTCATAAGGTAATTGTTGGCTGCTGACTCTTCTCCAGATGGCCAAAGTCTCAACCCATTAACTATTTTTAGATCAAAATAATAATAATAATTATGTTTTCAGTTATGCACTCTCTTTTTTCCAAAACAAGTGAATGAGCAAAGAAATGGAAAAGCAGCCTAAAACAAAAGAATAATCTTGTCCAAAACCTAATGGCCAGCAGAGTTAACATCATTTCCTCCTGGTCTGCCCCCCTCGGCAGTGTTCTGTATTTGGGGAGCCTGGCACATGAGCTTCTTTCGTTTGAAATAAAGTAATCATTCACCACTCTGGCCAAATGCAGCATAATTGATGGTGTGAGTGGATGGAGAAAATTTCCTGTCAGAAAAAAAAGGTTAACCGTGGACATATTACACCAGGGTCTCTGATTCCAGGATAATGGCATTTGGACAAAAGTAGGGCCCCGTCCTTTTTATAGCACTTTATGCCCCATTAGTATTACTGCAAGTCCCGGGACCTGCCTGTTCGGGCACTTAATCAAAAGCAATGGGTTGAAAATCATGTTCCAGCTCTCCTCATATTTGATTCATTCCTTCTAGATAGAAAGAAGTAAAAAACACATTACTAGCATCAAAACAGCACATGCATTATGCGCTAAGCAGTTGAGAAGGCTATCATTGGGTTTTATCCCTTTGGGTACTTGGATGGACAAGTACTTTCCTATTCATCCATTCAGTGGACTGAGGCAGCCATATTTCATTTTTTTTTCTTCCCCTGACAGACAATCCGTTAGTTTTCCACAGATCTCTCTTTTAAAGACACATTCATGTCACTTATTTTAATTGCAGGCTTCAGGCAGCAGAGCCCAGAATGTGCGTTACACACACACACACACACACACACACACACACACACAAACGCGCGCGCACACACACACACACACACACACAACTGAAAACCCACTACTTGGATGTAGCTCCTCTGAGAGCCAAATCTAATAATAGGAGAGGAACATTTCTTAGGGGAAGAATTAATTTATACACTTAATTACTCGGGATCCACTTCAAGCTCTCTGCCTTGACGCTCTTTCTTTTGGAGAGAGTTTTTAACTAAATGCCTAGTGTTCTGACAGGCCCTGAGGAGAACCTGCCTCGTTTAGATGGAAGGGACTGACTCCATCCCAACCTGGCCACCGTGACCCACACCCTTGGCCCCCAGAGGAGATGTGGGCCTCACGCGGGTCTGAGGCCCTGCACCTGTTCATATGCTCAGGTCTGAGTGGGGCTCTTTGGCTCAATGCACTGCTGTCTCTCAGCTCCCATGCTCTCTGGGGCTTGCGAGTGGATTTTCTGCTGGAAGGTTCAGCCCCAGCATAGCTGTGAAAAACGAAACAATTTTTTCTTTCTGTTGAAAAATGGAGCAAAAGCCAGGCTCCTCTTCATTCAGGAGGCTTCTGTCTGAGGAATGGACCTTTTCCATTTAGAGAATTCATTCCATTTACCAATATCTTGACATAGACTAGAGGAAGGATGTGGTCAATTATGGAATTGCGCCTGGTGGGAGATGGGTTACCTCTGCTTGATTAATGAAGCAGGAGAGTTATTATCTGCTTCTGACATCATCAGAAAAATGGATTGGGCAAAGGGGTTCCATAGCGGCAAACAGGCCATGGAGGAGGCCCCATCCAGCTCTGTGGACCGGTCTAATAGACTGGGAATCCTGGGTTCCTGAAGTGAGGCCTGGCAGAAGCAGAGGGAGAACTCCTTGTCCCCTGAGAAGCTGATAGAGGCCTGCAATTGTCCAAACAGGGGAGAGGCAGAGGGGGATTCTGGAAATGTGGGCAGAAGCAACAGAACCCCAGAGAAAGGGGGATATGTGTATAAATTTATAAAGTGTGAAAATTAATCAGCATATGACCTGTGTCCCCTAATAGCAAATGGGGATCTGGTGTATTATAACCACCCTGTCAGACAAGGGACCTACACATCCCTCTGCTGTGTCAACATCGGGGCTTCAGTCATTCTTAATAAGCCCTGTCAAAATATGTGCCTAATACCTGGGATGGGTGGGGTGGAACACAAAGGTAACATGTCATCACCTGCAGATGAATTTAGGGTCAATCCTTTAGTGGCTTCATAGAGTATTTCACTTAAATTAAGATATCATATTGAAAAATATATTTTAGGGTCTTATATCCCATTATGTAACAATATAAACTCTATATACTACAGAGATAATTATTTTTAAACCTCGAGAAAATCTAGAAGAAAATTAAATTGACCATTTATCAAGCCTCAGGAGAGAGGGATGGAAATGATTTTTCTAAGCTTAGAAGCAATATAGAAACCCTCAGAGGAAAAAGAGTGATAGATTTGACTATATAGAACAAAACATTTCTGTATGCTGGAAAAAAGAGGCAAACAAGAGACTGGGAAAATATTTATGACAAAGGATTAACATCTTCATTACTTAAAATGATTGTGTTAATTGATAAGGAAATACCAAACAAGTTCCAGTTATACGCTAAGAACAAAGCTTTAACAGAATAGTAAGCATTTTATTAATAGAATAAAAAATATAACTAGTAAATAGGAATAGAGGTAATAATTCAGCTTCACTATTCTTTTCAAAAGAATACTTTTGTGTATGAAACGAAATATTTTTTAAACAAAAATACACTAATATTGACAACAGTACCCTGAAATCATTTCTCTTATATTACTGGTGGTCCTATAAATAAATAAAACTCAGAAAGCAATCCGAAGTTAAAAACTTGTTTATATCCTTTGACCTAGGGCTCCCACTTCTGAGAAAATACTCCAAAAGATGAAAGAAGCCTTTATTGCAGTGTGGCTTATAAAAGAAATAGAAAGCAACAGAACACTAAAAAGAGGTGCTTGTACCAATCTGCTCAGTGGAATATTAGTTAGGTAGAGTTAAAATGGTGGCTGCATGGACAAGGGTTTCCTGTTACTTCCAGATGTATACAATATTGCATGTAATATTTGATTTCCAGTATGTGGAAAATATACACATATAAAAAAAGGTAGAAACACTTTTAAAAAATCATTATATACATACTAGAATGGATAAGATCAAACAAACAAAAAACCCTCAAACAACTAACCAGATCAAATAATAGCAAATTTCTGAAGCAATTAGAACTCTTACAGGTTACTGGTAGGATGGTGGAGTCATAAAACAGTCCAGCCATTTCAGAGAACTATTAAAACAGTTTCTAGTTTATCAAATTAAATATCTACGTACCATATGACTTAGAAATCCTACTCCTGAGTATTTACCTAAGAGAAACGACAATAGATACTTACCAAAAACATGTATTTGACCGCAAAGAGCAGTTTTAGTCATAATTGCCAGAAAAAGAAAAAATCTCAAATGTTCATCAACCAGTCCATGGAAACAAAGTGATACAACCATCCAGTGGAATACTACTCAGCCACAAAAAGGACAGAACCATCAACAGACACAACATAGATAAATCACCAAAACTCTATACTAAGTGAAAGAAACAAGACATAAAAGTCTACATAGCTTGTGATTCTATTTATATGATATTCTGGAAAATGCAAAATTGGAGGGAGAGAAATCATATTTTTCCTCTGGCTCCATGAGGAAGGAGGAGATTGACTACAAAGGACACAAGAAAACTTATTTAATGCAACTATTCTATATCTAGACTGTGGTATTAGTTGCATGACTACCTGCTTTTGTCAAAATTCATGAGCTAATTCCTCAAAACTGATTTTTTTCCCCTATATATCTACTATACCTCAACCAACTTGCACCCTCCCTCCAAAAAAGCTATTCACAATTCTGGTGAAATAATAAATTATTGGTGATTCTTTTTTTTTCTCCATTCCCAATTTTTCTGGAATAAGTTTGAAAAAGAAAATATATATCTGTGTGTGCTATTGTTGTCACCAGGCAGTGGTAATCCAAAAGCAGAGATATACTTGTCTAAGTGAGTCAAAAACTTTTATTGCAAATAGCCACTGACAAGAAGCAAACAACGGGAAAAAGTCTTTTGCAAATTGTGAAATTTCTCAACTGTTCTCCCACTGATACTGCCTCTCTTTGGATTTTTAATAGAACTCTACTTCTCACCTGGTCTGACTTTAGCTCTCAAATGAAGTGACAAGTGGTAATGGAACTTTCTGTGTTTAACTTAGAAAATAAAAGACTTAGAAGTTGAACTTATTCCAGAAACGCAAAATTGGTTCAAACATATGGCAATCCATCATTGTAATATGCCATATTAATAGGATAAAGGAGAAAAAAACCACATGATTATATCATTAGGCATACAGAGAATCCATTTGATAAAATCCAATTCTCTCATTTAATTAAAAAAATAAACAAACTAGTAATAAAAGGGAACTTCCTCAACCTGATAAAAGGCATCTACCAAAAGTCCATAGCTAGCATCATCCTTAGTGACAAAAGACTGAAAACTTTCTCTCTTAATATCAGGAACAAGATGAAAATGTCAATGTTAGAAGTGTTAGAGTTAGAAGTGTTAGCCAGGGTGGATAGTCAAGAAAAAGAAATGAAGATCATCAGATTGGAAAGGAAGAATTAAAACTATCTCGATTTGCAGATCATGTAATATTATGTACAGATAATTGTAATGAATATACAAAATATTATTAGAACTAACAAATGAGATCAGTAAAGCTGTAGGATCAAAAATCAATTTTATTTCTATAAAAACAATTTCACTTACAATATCAAAGACAATGTGATACATTTTACAAAAGAAGTACAAGACAAATGAGAGAATAAAGAAGATGGAAATATATGGAAAGACAGCTCATATTCATGGATCAGGAGGCTTAACGTTAAGATGGCAATAATCCCAAATTTATCTATAGATGCAGTGTAATCCCAACTAAAATCCCAGCTACCATTTTTGCAGAAATCAACAAGCTTATCATAAAATTAATATAGATATGCAAGGGAAAAGGATTGTGAAAACAATCCTGAAAAAGCAAACAACAACAACAACAAAAAACCCTGGAGGACTGGCACTTCCAAATTTCAATGCTTATTAGAAGTCATTAGTAGAAGCCATTATTAGAAGCCAAGATAGTGTGGTACTAGCAAAAGGATAGATGTATCAATCAAATGAATAAAATTGGGAATTCGAAAATAAACCCTTATATTTATGGTAAGTCTATTTTCAATAAAGATGCCAAATGATTCAGTTAGGAGGTAATAGTCTTCAATGAACAGTGCAGGGTCGAGTGGACATCCAAATATAAAAATGCACAATCCCTTAGCTTGTATCATAAATCATAGGCAAAAATTTATTCAAAATGGGTCAAAGACCTAAATGTCAGGGTTAAATCTCTAAAATTCTTAAAAGAAAGCATAGATGTGTATCTTAAAATAGTTTGGTTTGTTTTTTTCTGCATAGAAAAACTAGGGTTTAGGCCAGAGGTACATGGGGGGTTGGCGGTGAGAGGATTCACCAGAGACAGAGTGGGAAGCAGAACAGGCAGATCTACTGAAATCCACTGCTGAGGGGAGCAGTGGGTGTGACAGGAGAGGTCTGCTGCGCCATATGTGGGTCAGCTCCCTGGGTGGGGATTGAGCTCAGGCAGAGCAGTAATAGCGCTGAGACTTAACCCCTAGACCACCAGGGAAGCCCACAGTTAATGATTTCCTAAACACAAATTTAGAAGCACAGTAACAAAAATAAAAACAGAGAAAGCTGGACTTCATCAAAATTAAAAACTTTTGTGCTTCAAAGCATATCATTTTGAAAATGAAAAGAATATCCACACGATGGGAGATATATTCACAAATCATATATCTGATAAGGATGTTGATTCCAGAATACATAAGGAATTCTTACAACTCAATACTAAAAGGTCAAATATCCCAGTTTTAAAATGAGCAAAGGATTTAAATGGATATTTCTCTAAAGAAGATATACAAATATTTGATGAACATATGCCATGATTTGGACATCATTAGTTATTAGGGAAATGCAAATGAACCACTAGGATGGTTAATATAAAATAAATGGACAATAACAAATGTTGGTGAAAATATAGAGAAATTAGAATCCTCATACATTGTGGGCAACTTTAGAAAATAGTTTGGCAGTTCTTCAATTTCAACATGAAGTTACCACATAATCCAGCAATTCTACTCTGTAAGAACTGAAAAACATAGGCTTACACCAAAATTTGTACTGAAACACTCTCAGCAGCATTATTTAAGCCAGAAGGGAAAGAACCCAAATGTCTAGTAAGTGATGAATTGATAAATTAACTGTGGAATATGCAGAAAAGGGTTATTGAAAACATCTGCCAAGTGAAAGAAGCCAGTCACCAGACCACACAATGTATAATTCCATTTACATGAGGTGGCCAGACATGAAATATCCAGAATAGGTAAATCCAATGAAAAGGAAGTTAAATCGTGATCACCAGAGACTAGGGAGAGTGTGGCATGATGAATAACTCTAATGAGCACAGGCTTTCTTTCCAGAGTGAAGAAAATGTTCTGGAAAGAGATAGTGGTGATAATTGTACAAGTTTTGTGAATATGCTGAAAAGAAAAAAAACACTAATGAATTCTACACTTTTAAAGGGTGAGTTTTGTGATATGTGAATTATCTCAATAAGAAATGGAAGGAAGGAAGGAAGGAAGGAAGGAAGGGAGGGAGGGAGGGAGGGAGGGAGGAAGGGAGGAAAGGAAATGGAGAAGAAAGATTTTGGAATGGAGCTGAAGGTGATGGGAGCAATGTAAGTAAATACCACACAGTCTGTACTGGAAAATCGGCATCCGTTCCAGAACTTTCTAGCCATTAAATGTCCCAGGGGCCATTGGGAGGCCATGAAGTGGGTGTAGTCCAGGCCACTGCTGGTCACCTCTCCTAGACTGGTGATTTTACACTGTCTTTGACTCATCTCCTGAATCTCGATAGCTTAAAGCAAACTGCTTCTCTGCATTTGTGCCACTCACAGGCACACATTACTGTTGTGCCCATTACAAATATTTGTGCATTTTTCTCTCCTAGATTATCAAATCTTTAAGCAAAAGGACAAGTCCCCAAGGTGTCAGTACATTGACTTAGGCTTGGTGAATACGTCTGGGAAATGATGAAAATCACAATACTGGTCCAATTCTTCTCTGCGTCCTCCTCCCACAATCCTCAGGGGCTGCAGAAAGTTCCTTGATCTGCCCCTTGGCATATCCGGTGATTGAGGGTTTCCGAAGTGAGGGGACACTACAGGGGCTCTCAGCTGGAGCCACAGGGCTCCCCATGGCACAGGGCCACGCTTAGTGCCTTCTTGTTGGAAATGACACCATCCCACATCACTTCGGGCGTTACGAATGTGCTCATTTGTATATAAACATAAGAAAGCTCATTTATTTAACTAGCTGAGCTGAGTTGTGGTGGAACAGTTGACAAAATGATACACTTTGCAAACATCTGATTACACTTTAATTAATTTTGATTTTGTAGTTTTCTTATTTTTGAGCCAAATTTTTTCCAGGTTGAAACAATAGTTTTTACATGTTCTTGCAAAAACACTCAGGCCCGAAGCACCGTATCACCCAAGACAGGATAATAGATGAGATGGCCTTGCTTGGTAGGCTTTATCAGGGACAGATGGGAGGTGTTAGAGGGAAGAAGTACCCCCAGCCTCTAAAATCTCCTTTAAAGCAGTTTGCTTACTGCATCCATGGTTTGATTGGGCCTGTCTCTTTAAATGGGAAATAGCCTGCTTTCCAGGTGTCTCAGACACCTCAGGTGCCCACCTGCTGCCACTCCCAAAGCCCCCTCCCCCTGTATCCCCCAGGCCCCCAACAGTGGCACAGGAGGGGGCACAATCTTTGACAAAGATTAGGCCAGATCAAAGAACAGGGACCAGGGACGTGTATTCATCCTCCACTGCTGTGTGAATCGGTTGGTTTTCACAAGTACTTTATTAACCCTTCTTATCTCAAATACCCTCTTTGGCACTCTGGGTCAGCCCTGCACCAACCAAACTGATCACATTATTTGGTTTGCTTTCAGAGCAGAGATGGAAAAGATCTTTGCCCCCGACCCCCAAATAAAAAGGAAAGGAAACAAGTAAAATAACAAACATTGCAGGTTCTGAGAGAGGCAGAGTCTGCCCACTGGGTTTATTTATTTATTTATTTTAAAGATTTATTTATTTATACATACAAGCTGCGGTATAGGCCAGAGGTGTGGGGCAGCGAGAGTGTTCACCAGAAGCAGAGTGGGGAGAAGAACAGGCAGATGGATGGAAATACACTGCTGAGGGGAGCAGTGGGCGAGGCAGGAGAGGTCTGCTGTGCCATGGGAATCTCCCCGGCCGGGTGTCAAACTCACGTCGCTGCTGCCGACAGCTCCACAGCGCAGTGCTTAACCACTGTGCCACCAGGGAGGCCCTGCCTGCTGGGTTTAGATAGTACTTTCAAAAAATCAACCCGAGTCTTGGTCTCCTTGTGGCTCATGATGCCAAGTAACCTGGTGAGAAGGCAGGGATCTTCTGGCTCCAGGTTGCTGGTATGCGGGGAGCAGAGATTATAGAAAAGTAGGCGGTGGTGGCTTTGCTTAGAAAGAGGGGAGAAGCCTGGGAAAAGCTAAACAGGCTCCTGGGGATAATATCAGAATAAAAATATCCCAGGGAAGCGTAGTGGGAGGATTTCTGTGGTCAGTGAAGGGGCAGCATGGAGGAGCTGATACATGGGAGACACCAGCGCATGTTAGCTGGACTTGGGGTGTGTGGGGGGCATTACTTCCTTAGGAACTTGCAGGACGTTGCCCATCCATTCTAAAACCACCCAGTTGGAAGGGATCAGGGAAAACAACTCGTCTCTCTTTGTATGAAGGGGAAATTGAGGCTGGGGGTGGGCAGGGAGGAGGTGAAATGGAATGAGTTCAGGTGTCTCCAATCCCATTTGGGGTCCTGCCATGAAGTCACTCGTGAGTCAGGGCCAGTGTGACTCATTGTCCCCATATCCAGCCTAGTTAAGATGTAGACCAGGGTGAACCTGCTGCCTCCTCTCCCTGGAGTTACTCCAGCTGCTCCTAGGTTGTCAGTCATTGAGCGTAGCCCACTGGAGGGTCCTCAGGAAGGGAGGTTCGAGCATGTGAACCAAATCATTAACACGAAGGGCCTGTCTACTCCTGCCCCATTAAGGAACCCACCAAACGTCTTGAGTAAGAGGCCAGTGTGCCAGGGCAGGAAAAGCTGGGCTGGGACGCCAATTGAAAACACTCCCGAAGGCCCACTCCAGGAACAGGGCCCCCCTGGTCTGGTCCCGGCTGCAGCCTGGTCTATGCTCTCCGGTGATGATGGTGCCTCTCTGGGCTCAATCGCCTGCTTTTGAAGAGTGGGTCAGAACAGCAACGCGTCACAGAGCTAGAGGGAGCTTTGGTTCTTCAAATAAAGGGCTCCAAACTCTCTTTTTTTAAAGATTTATTTATTTATGCATAGAAGAACTGGGGTGCAGGCTAGAGGTGTGTGGGGCAGGGAGTGAGAGGATTCACCAGAGACAGAGTGGGGAGCAGAACAGGCAGATCTACTGAAATACTCTGCTGAGGGGAGCAGCAGGCAAGTCAGGAGAGGTCTGCTGCGCCATGTGGGAAGCTCCCTGGCCAGAAATCGAACTTGCGCTGCAGTGGCTGCGGATAGCTTCATAGCGATGAGACTTAACCACTTGCGCCACCAGGGAGGCCCCAGGACTCCAAACTCTCTTGACCCCATTTCTTTACAACTACTCGCCTGCTACTCACCTGCCTTCCTCTCTTTCCTAGGAAAACATCTTATAGGAATTTTTCAAGTCTGTCTCCACCTCCTCCCCTCCTGCTGTCTCCTCAGCCCCAGCTGACCTCCCATGTGCTCCCAGCACACACATACGACTAAGACTGATTTTTTAAAATTATGTTTATTGAGGTAATGTTGGCTTATAACGCTGTATATGTTTTAGGGGTATAGGTTCAAACCACTTCAAAAACATACTACCACACCACACCCACCACCAAAGCCCTAATAGTCCTTTACCATAAATCACTGGTCTCTGACAGACGCTATTCCTGCCAGAGTCATTTGCTTTCGGGGTGCCCAACCCTCAAATCCTTTATTTGTCCTTACCTTCTCTGACCTATCTGCATGTGATATAGTCAATCTTTCTTTCTTGAAGCACATCGTTCCCTTGGCTTCTCCAGTCTCATGCTCTCCAGGTTTCCCAGCTGTCTGGATGGACAGGCCTTCCCAAGAACTCCTCCTCCTTTTGGCAGGAACTCTGCAAAGGTGCCCTGGGCCTCAGTCTTGGTCCTTTTCTCTGCTTTATCTACACCCTCTAAATGTCTCATTGTGTCCCACCTTGTCAATGGCCAGTGAAACTGTGCTCTGTGCTCTTGCATCTGAATGTCTGCCCCTTCCTCCACGTGACTGGCTAACCACATCTCAAAATTCACACCAAAGCAGAACACTTGATTTTCAACTTTCAGCTGCCCTTCCTGTCCTCCTCACCTCAATCAGTGACATTGCTGTTCATTCTGAGGATCACATCAAAGACCTAGAAGTTGTCCTTGATTCCTCTCTCTCCCTCACTCGCACGACTTCCTGGCTTTGAGATGTCTCAGTGCTCACCTAGCATCAGTCTACGTCTCTGAGCGTCTGCCTCTGCTACCCTGGCCCACTCCACCATCCCTTCTTGCTGGACTCCTGGATATTGGGCTCCCTGCTTCCTCTCTCAACCCCTCCAGTCCATTCTCCCCACAACAACAAATCAAAGTCACTTCTCTGCTCAACAACACCGCTAATATGGTATCCCTTAGCTTTGAGCATAAAATCTATACCCTGTAGCCTGGTTTTCAGTGGTTACATGACTTGATCTCTCTCTTTGTCTTTGACCTTGCTTTTCATGTGGGCTGAGCCATCCCTGACCTTGGTACTGGTCATTCCCCTACATTTAATGTTTCTTCCTAGACTTTCACATGTGGACTTTTGCTTTAGTGCTATGTTCTTTGAAATGTCTTTCCTAGCCACCAAAATAAAATTGTCTTTTGCATTATCCTAAGTCTCTGTATACTACTTGTCATTATCTGACATTTCTGTGCTTATTTATCTATTAACTTACTGTCTGCATCCCCATTGCTAGAATATAAGCTCCCACTCATAGAATTACCAGGCAAGGACTTCATCTGTTTAATTCATTACCATATCCCTTGTGTCTAGAATAGCATCAGACACATGGAAGATGGGTGCTCAATACATGTTTGTCGGATGAATGAGTAAATGAATGAATGGTGATCTCTGGGAGTAGTTTGGATTTCTCTATTTAAAAGATATTCATTGAAAAGACCCAATGTATACTTCTGCTTAAAGTGAAGCAAGGTTTTGCAAAATTGTGGAGGGCAATATTCACTCTAAATATCTAACGGTGGAATTGCAAGGCCTGTGACAAATATTTAAGAGACATAGGTCAGGAGGGCCCACCGTCCATGTACCCTAGTAGCACAGGAGACTTGTCTACGCTTCTCCAGGTGGCTGGATCTGCCCCTACTTCAACAGCTGGGAGATGAAGTGCCTTCTGTCTTCCTTGAAAGGAATCAATAGTAAGAATGAATACTTGGCTCGCTCCAAAAGGTCAGTTTGACACCTGATTTCTCAGGCTGCTCTCTTGATCCCTCCTCCCCATTAATGGGGTCACCTTCTCCTGCCTGGCAGACAACTTTCAAAGAACAATTTGTAATCTGATTCTGAGAAATATCATGTGGATTAAGATGGCATCTCTGGGTCATTTGGTTTGGTCCCTCGAAGAGTGGAACTTAAGTCCAGAGCAAAAGTCAGTGCCTGCCCAGGATGGGCCTCTGTGTGCAGACATGTGAGCATGGGGATAAGAAAGGGGGTGCAGATAGAAGGGTGTGTGAGCAGTGACGCTCCATCAATGGGAAGAATGACCTCTGTAAGTACCAGCATGACTGTCTAAATACCCCACGTGCCTCACTGCAGGTGTGCCAAGGAAGGAGTGAGCCTGGTCCTATGGATGATACACGTGTGCATGTGTTGCCAGGAGTCTGTCATCTCTTGATAGCAACCATGTGACTCTAAGAAGTCACTTAAATTTCCTCATCTGTAAACTAGGACTGCTTAACCAAATCCTATGCATCTTATGTGTTTGTGACTGTGCTTAAATGAGGGCACAGAGGGAACATTCCTTGGAACTGCAAAGCTCTCAACATGGAGTTTATGTTGCATGTAAACATGCTCCGCACATGTGCCTATCGTTGTTCATGAGCTTTTGCATGTGGGCAGAGGACAGAGAGGAGAGTACGGGGGAGTTCCCATTGGGCCTGATCTTTTTTTAAATTAATATTGACAATGCACTTATCCATAGGATTAACTTCTGGCATACAGGGGACAGACCCAATGCCTGTCCTCTCCACTGGCTGCCCTAGCAGCTGGGCAGACTTCCAGCACCACCACCTATAAGGCTCTCCTCTTGGCACCACCACCTTTCTGTACAGGGATGCCTCGCTTTAGGAAAACCTGATATACAAAACAGAAGTCCCAAGCATAGCCAGACAATTAGCTGGGGGTGAGGCTCCCTAGCCTTTGGTTTGGAAAACATCTGGGATCCCAGGCCAGAGCCCTACCCCCACCCCCTACCTCCTACCTCTAGCAAAGCCGCGGGGAGGAGGAGGATTATCTTTTTTTTTAATGAATAGGATGGACTGGGGCACCTGGCAGGCCCCATCTGTCCGCTGCCCCAACTCAATTTGATTCCCATTCACTGGCCTTTGTTTGCCTCCCTTTTTTGATCAGCAATCTCGTGGGGGGTGGGAGTGCAAAGGCTTAATGTTCTCCACGGCTTTACCGTGCCACGACCCCCTCCCAGCCAACGCCCCCTCCCACCCGCCCCCCAGCTGTCAGCCTGAGTTCCTACAGAGCCTACTCTGGCCAGTCCTCATCCCAGTGGCTAAGAGGAGGCAGCAGGGAAGAGCTTGTTTGCAAAGGCAGGGCAAGGAGAGCTGCTGCTCCGGGGTGGGTGTAAAATGGCCTGTCAGGACCATGGACCTCTAGAGAGGGGTAGCAAGGGCAGGATGGGTAGTGGGAGGCCCGGAGGCTCCTGAATGGGCAGGAACCACAAATCTGCAGGTGTCACTACCACAAGCCTTTGCTCCTATTTACAAGGGAACCCAGGGAACTTCAGAACTGAAGGGGCTTGAGGAAATGCTCCCCCCGACAGCCCATTTTACAGATGGCAAGACCAAAGAGTAAGGAGTCCAGGCTTTTGGACTCCTGGTCGTAGCAGCTGGGATCAAGGTTACAGGAGAGTAAGAGGATTAACCAGCCACTGTTTAGGACCCTGCAAGTGTGCTAAGGTTTGAGGTGCAGGTACAGACTCAGCATCCTGGGGGCAGGGGGTAGGTAGGATGGGCAGGGAGAGGGGAGAAAAGGGCACATTCTAAGATTTTCTTGGCATGATTAAACACAGCTGTGTAACCCGGCATTGTGGACAAAGCCCATTTCTGCCCTAGAGGGGGCACTAGAAGGAGACTTTGTCTTTCCTGGTGTGCCATTTCACATGGGCCTCAGCTGGCAGGGGCTGCGACCAAAAGCCCAAGGGTGACTGGTTAACCAACAGCTACCTCTCAACAGCCTTTTCTTCAAGCTCAGATCCTCAAAGAAATGTAAAACAGAAATGTAAAACATGGCCCAATAACTACAGAATAAAGTAGAAAATTTGGGGGCCAGGATGGGGGTGGGAGGAATTACTTCCAGCTGATGACAGCGGGGAAGACAGCAGGGAGAACACTGGCATACATTTACAGAGAAGCCAGGAGAACAGAAGCCAGAGCTGAATCAAATGTGAGGTTGGATCATAGCAGGTGCCAAGGGACTGGGGCAGGGTGGTCTGGGCAGGGCAGACCACCAGCTGCAACTGAGGAGCTCAACTGGGGACCATGAGCACCCAGGTAGGGGGCATGAGAAGTGGCTGCAAGAGGGTCAGGGATCCTCTGGGTTACCCAGCATTCCGAGGAGCCTGAAAGACTCTGAACACGATGCTAGCGTTTGTTACATGCTCATGGAGATCCAATGGATAAATAAGTGGCTGCACTTAGAAGCACTGCCCATTCTTAGGAGATCTGATCATTCTGAAATTTCTGCTGATGGATTCAGCTCTCAATTGGAGTCTTGGAAATGTTTTTACATGAAAGCTGTCCTTTTACTTCAAAGCCTCTAAACCGTGTCCTGTGAACTCTGCTTATGCTCAGAGGAGGCATGAAAAAGGGTCCTCATGGGTATTAACACCTCCAGAAGGCAAGACTCAGCACTGTCAATCGAAAATGCCATGTGACAAATATGGGGCCAGGCTTACTATAATCTGGAGGCCAAATGCATACCCCACACGGTACTATAGAAATTCGGGGGAGAAATCTCTGTGGTAGGTTAGTAAGGTGGAGTTCATGGGCAGTATAGGATTTGATGGTTCCTGGGGGGTGGGGGTAATCGTGCAGGTAGATAAGTGAGTAGTATATGTGCTTCTAGTTAAATATTTGGGTTCATTTGCTTATTTTATTTTTTATTTTCAGAAAAATTCAAAATTTATAGAAATTTATATTCTCTATGGATCTACAGAGAATAATATAACAGCAACTTGTGTACCCACCACCCAGATTGTGGGTATTAATATGGTGTCAAATCTGCTTCATCTTTTTCAGTAAAAGAAATATAATAGTTGGAATAGAATTGATATCTTCTTTCATCTGTCTCCAGTTCCGCTCCTGCCATCCCATTTCTGTGTCCCAGAACCAACCCGGCCCCATCACAAATTTTGTGTGTAGCACTGAATCTATTTTAAATACTTTTAGAAACATCTCCTTATCTGTGAACAAATAATGACAGTGTTTGTGTAGAGTTTAAATGACTGCAAATGGCATCATACTGAACAAATTGTCCTGTAAGTCCATTTCTGACTGTGTACTGGTGGAACAGTGTTCTTTTCCCTGCCACCTGGCATTTTATCACGTGACTACTGCACAGTTTCTTCCTGCAGTAACACTGTCACACTGAACATATTTATTCTGCTCCTTGCACACTTACATGAGAAGTTAAGCAAAAGTACTGGCTTCTGGAGAATGCGTAGTGTTAGACTTGTGATACACTAATTCATATCACTCATCACAGTTGGCTTTAATCAGACTTAATTTATATTAAATCTGATGAGTATGAAATGGATTGTGTTTGTGCTTCTATATATACCTCTGTTTACAAATTATATTACATTAAAACATCTTAATTTTAATCAGAGGTGCAAGCACATGGTGATTGCTGAGATGGCGCTAATATCAGAAATTTAAACATTTTCATTTACTAAAGCTTCTAAGAAGAATTTCTTTGTAATTGAGGTAATATTGGTTTACAATATTGTATGTGATTCAGAGGCTTAGGATCACACCTCATGTCTTCAAGATAAGTGAAAAAATGATTCTTAAATCAGAAACTTGTCCTTCTGAGCTACCATCAGAAACTGTGAATTGGACTTTGGTTATTGTGAACATTTGCATATTACAGATTAACTCATTTTATGATTTGGGGCTTGGTATACACACACACACTCACATACATATATATGTTTATAACAATATATTATATATGGATATAAATATATGTGTTAGATAATAACTGAGAGTTATGTATACCCATGTATCCAGTAAGCAACGGCACACAATATACAAATGCATCATTGGCTGGCTGTGAGTAGTGAAGTTAGGGGGTGGCTGGAGCTCCTTGGTAGGACAGCTCAGTTCTTACAGGCACAATATATTCAGATAATAGTTATGGGGCCAGCTTTAAGCTTCCCTGAGTTTGGTGATTTGTGGGTGCTATTCTCTGATTTATCTATCACCATATCAGAATTCCACTACTGAATCCCTCCCATGCATGAGAACTTCCAGGATCACAGAAGGGCTGAGATATACTTTTACCTTCCATGTATAAATCTGCCTGCCATTTCTCTATAAAGGAGAGTGCTTCCATAAAATGGAAACTGGGATAATTTTTTGAGCAGTGGCAGTGGCAGAGGTGGGAAGATAAGAGGTAGTTCCAGAAGTGGGTGGTCAGGAGTTGGACAAACAGGGACATTTCAGGAGCACAGAGGTCAGAAAGTCCAGCCCGGGGACAGGGTGTCACCTGGTGGCTTGGAGAAGAGGGGCATGGAAAAGAGTGGCACTTGGGGGTGTCAGTCCCCAGAGGCAAAGGGGCTGCAGGACACCCCACTACCACCACCACCATGATTCCAAATCTAATGGACAATCCTCTAAAAGGATTGATGCTCCGTGGTCTGCCCATTATTCTAAGTGGGGGAGAAAAGCAACACAAAAAAACAGGCAGAGTTTTGATCTCCTCTACCACAGTTCTCTGTAGTGCACATATATTTCTGAAGCAATTAAAACAGCTGGGTGGAAACTTGAATAGCAGTAGAGGGCACAGAAGCAGTGAGATTGTTATTTAAGCTTGCGAGCCATCCATCCAGTCCAAGGGAAATCCTGCCGAACCCACGTGTATTGGCATGGGCAGCTAGTGCCTTTCTTTCAAAGCATTTCCACATCTATTATCTCTGTTGTTCCCCACAATACCCTGGTGAGGTGACTTGGAAAGATACCGAGGCCCCATTTGGCAGAGGTTAAGTGGCTTTGCTGAGGTCATATGTGTTAGTGGAGGGCCAGCCTAGAGTCGGGCTCTGCACTGGGTCACCTGGGACGCTATGGGGACACACACACACACACACACACACACACACACACACACTCCTGCTCACACTCACAATTTGGATTTTGCAGCATTTTTTCCATAGGTCTTCTTTCCAACTGGATCACAAGACCTGTTTTATAGCTTGTGGATCTGCCTTTAAATAAAGAAAATTTAGTTTCTTTCTGAATTGAGCTTTCTTGTGTAGATCCAAGCCCCGTCTGTCTAAAGCAAAGGAATATTTTAGAGTCAAAGAACTGGGCCATGTGAAATCTCCCAGCTGCACCGCCAGCCCACTTAGGGCCACTTTGGTCTGAGAGCTACGGGCACACACACATAAGAATATGACAGCTGCCACTTTTCTAACATCTGTCGTGTGTCAGCCACTGTGCTTATGAGCTGGGCCAGGGTCACTGGGCCCTCACAGAAGTGTTGTCACCCCTGGGCCAGGGATAGCTCTCCTGGCCTCCCTCCCTCTTCCCTTCTTCAAGCCTCCAGTTCCAGTTCATCGCGACCTTCTACACTCTTAGTGCCCCCGCCCTCTTTACTTCCACTGCATGTAAGACTTTTTGGGTCTATTTCTGATCTCAGAAATGAACTTACGAAGCAGTAAGATGGAGTACAGTCAGCGGAACAGGACCAGAGCTACAATCAGTGGCTGGAGAGTCAAGTCAACCTCAAGAACCTTGAAGAGGCCGTGCCACGTTCTGGATTGAACAATACCAGCTCTGAATGCCCAGAGAGGACTGGGTCAGGGCGACCCCAAGGAGGAAGTGGCCTGGAGACTGGCATGGAGGAGAGCAGATTCCCATAGAAAAAAGGGGGAGGAAGGGGGAGTCACCAGACACTTGCCTGCCTCTCCCTTTTCATCTGCCTTTAACCTTGAAATCCTCGAGGGCACCAGTTGAGTCTGGGCCTGGGGGGCAAGAGGCAGACACTTGGGTATCCACTGCGCTGGCATCCCCTAGGTAATTGGCAGGCACCCTAGGAAGAGGAGAAATTATGCAGCAAGCCACTCTGTCTCTTTGCTGGAGATGCGGGGTTAGGGCGCAGCCAAGGGGCTTCTTGCAAAGCCCAGGCTGACCGGCTCCGGGGAGGATAAATGACTGCTATCGCGGGAGAAGCCGGTGTTACACAACTTGTCTGTGTTGGCTTGAGACCTCAGTGATCCCCCTCTAATTGAAATCACTTTCCCCTGACCTCCTTCGTAAGCCGGGAGCTTGTTGCTCTCTCTGTCAATAAAGGGGCTGCGGAGGTCGGCGAAATCCTGGCTGGGCAGCAATGCTGCGCGCTCATCCGTCTTCCCAGCTGCCCGCGCCCTGGTCGGCCTCGGGGTGCCCGGGCGGGAACAGGCAAGGGGCCCTGCTCCCCAGAAGGTGGGACCCACTGGGTCTCGAGCTGATGGGGAGGCTATAGCGGAGCTGGGACTGCCCCCTACGGGACATTTTAGGCACTTTGTTGGAGGGGGCGCTGCTGATTAGCATTACAATTGTGGGTGCTCCTGCGCGTTTGGTGAGGACGAGGTCAGGATGCTGGCCTTACGCGGCACAGAGGAGTCCACATTCGCCTAGGCCTCCTGTCTATAGCGATGAAAGACCTGCTTACAATAATCTGAGCCTAGAATTGGCTTCACACATAAATCCACGTAGTTTTTTGCACTGCTGTGAAATTGGAAACTTGGTGTTCTCAAGAAAGCAACTACTGCTGAAATCAAAGGACATAGAACTCTTCTTGGTTTATTTGTTAAGAGTTGTGTACCATTTAGGCACTCTGGAAGCTGGAAAATGGCAATATAATGCTTTTGTATCAAAATAGCTATCATTTGTCTGTGTGTGTGGGGGTCTATCTACGTGTGTATGTGTATACAATACAGAGAGACAGGTAAGGTTTTATATATGTATACATACACACACCCCCAAATACACCTTTAAAACTATTATTTCAGGATGACAACTACAAAGAAGTTCTGAGAGTGTTGACTATTACTAGGCCTTAAACCTAAGCTTACATATGATTCATTCTCTTCTAGTGTAGATATGCCTGGATTTACATGTAGAAACACACATTATTTGATGATAAACATCTTTTACTTTGTTATCTTCATAATTATACTAAAAATTGTGTTGACTCTTTGAAAGGGGTTTCCAGTCTCTTAGAATTGAGAACCACTGTTGTTACTTCTCTGGGTCTTAATTTCTTCCTTAAAAGAAAAAAGGGGGTCAGTAATAATATGTTAAAAACAGCTAAAATATCACACAATATAATATGATAGAACACTGAGCCCAGGGGAGAAATATTGCTGTTTAAGGTCCCGAAGATGCCCAGATTCCAAATGTGGAGGGAGATGACCTGGATGGAGGAGATACTTGGGAGCTGAGGGGCTATAGGGGAGGGTTTGGGGGAAGCAGCATGAGAATGGTTTTAAGACCAAAAGTCGCCTGAAGTTTTTCAAGTGAGTTATATGGTTATATGCCATATATGGAGATTCCCACCCCCACCTTCTTTTAGAGTATCAGATGGTTAAGTAAAAGAAAGACAAAAACATCCCCTAAGTGTTACTGCTCTCACATTATGTGCCAACACTGTCATAGGATCTGCTAACTGGGTCTTTAATTCTCACCTTAGCCCCTTGAGGTAAGTATTATTACCCCAGTTTCACAGAGGAAGACCTAGGGCTCACTTAATAAGCAAAATCTAAACCAAGTCCATTTAACTTCAAAGTCAGTGTGATATACTGTCCCTGCAATCTTGCCAATGGGCGTATTTTTATTTTTACAGATTGGTGCTTTTGAGGTCTTTGGTCTTTGTCAGCAAATTTGGTCCGTGATACTTGGCTCAGCCTAACTCCTAGATGTTCAGGCCATATGAATGGAAATTCAAACATAGACTAGAATCAATAAGAAGACATTATATAATATTGGAAGAAATAAAACAGTGTCTATATTAGAGGAAATCATACCACCTTCTTGAATAGGAAGTTTTAATATCATAAAAATTTTAATTCTTCCCCAAATTACTGTAAAAGTGTAATGCAATTCCAGATGGAATTCAAATGGGTATTTTATTGTGTTAAATTATCTAAAAAAATTACATGAAAAAATTAATATCGGAGAAAGGCCAAGAAAAAAATGTAAAGAATACTTGGAGGAAATAATTTGACTTCTTACCAGACATAAACCATAAACATAAACATATTACATGTGTGTATATATATATATATATACATACATATATATATAAATACGCGTGTGTGTGCGTATATATGAATAGAACAGAAAACCCAGAAATAGATCCCAGTGGAAAAAAGTAGTCTATTTAATAAATGATGCGGACAATTTGCTTAAAAGAAAAATAGGTTTTGATCCCCTCTCACATCATATTTTAAAAACATTCCACCTGGATTAAGGACTTCAATGTTAAAAAAAAGTTATTACAAGAAAAATTTATTATATAACAAGGGGCTGTGGTTCCATGGTTGAGGGAAAGGGTAGTACAGAACAGAAAAAGTATTTTTACCTAGTCAGGAAATTTAGAAGCTATTGAAAAAAAAGGCATATTTGATTATATGAAAATTAGAGAAACATGTCACATAAAAAATGCAAATAATAGATTGGGGAAGATATTTTCAATGCCGGCGATTAATAAAATGTTAATATCTAAACTATATCAAAGTTTCTAGCAAGTGAATCATAAAAATACAAGCAAAAAACAGGAACATGGGCAAAGGATATGAAGAGATAATTCTGAGAAGATTAAATTTACAAAATAATACACAGATAAAATGATAGTTAACTTTTCTGGTAATCAGATATACATGAATGAAATTAACAGTGAACCATCATTTTTGCTACAAGGCTAGAAAAAATTACAGAAAAAAATTACAGTGGGCCAAGGTAGAAATATTGGGGGAGGGCCTCCCTGGTGGCGCAATGGTTAAGCACTGTGGTGTGGAGCTCTCGGCAGCGGTGATGCGAGTTCGACGCCCGGCTGGGGAGAATCCCACATGACGTGGCAGACCTCTCCTGCCTTGCCCGCTGCTCCCCTCAGCAGTGTATTTCTCATCTGCCTGTTCTGCTCCCCACTCTGTCTCTGGTGGGCCTTCTCACCGCTCCATGCCTCTGGCCTGTACCCCAGCTTAAATAAATAAGTCTAAAAAAAAAAAAGAAATATTGGGGGAAAGTGTCCTCCGAAACATGGTTAGGGGAAATGTGAATCAATACTTGCTTTTATGAAGAATTGGGCAATGATTTTTAAAATGTAAATGCACATGCCCTTCAATCAAGCAATCTATTTGTGGGACTCTATCCTTTTTTTGGAGGAAAAGGATGTCCTGAACAAACTCCACCAATGAAACCCACTCACACCCTAGACCAAAGAGATCTAAAATACCAAGGATTACAAATTCCATAATGTTATCATCACCAAAGGGAGGATTTCTTGGAACTTAGGGTAGAGTTAAGCAGCCAGGCTTGGTGTAGAACCAGACATGTGGGCATTGTGGTTCCTTGGTTTTTCTCCAGCTTTCAGCATGTTATTGGGGTTCCAGCTCAGCGTAACTGGTAGGAGGTATTCACCAATTTATCTCTCTCTCTTTCTCCCCGAGTTATTCATTTCTTCATTCCCCCCCCTTTTTTTTAAAAAAGCCTTTTATTACCCTTTTTGTGTGTGCCTGCAGTTGAGTCTCATTATAAGTCCCTTTTAAGCATGAGGGTGAGGACCCACAGTCAGGCCAACTCATTTCATATTGGGGTTGCCCTGTAACATTTCAAAAATAAAATCTGTGTAACAAAAGATAATTGTACCAGGTTTAAGATGTTCACAACAGCAGCAACATGAATGGAGCTAGAAGAGATCATGCTCAGCGAAATAAGCCAGAAGGAAAGAGAAAAACATCGAATGGTTTTACTTACAGCAGGCATATAGGGAGACGAAATAAGAGGAGACATTCAGCAAGGGAGGAGGAGGAGGATAAGGGCTCAAAACGGGAGAGAAAAGAGCACAAGGGACTACGGTGATGGTTGACGGTTGATTCGGTAGTGGGTAACCTATAGGGAATACACAATAATGTAAAAGATATAAATAATAATAATAATATTAATATTAATAATAAAAGATGTTCCCATTAACATTATTTACAACTACACAATTTTAGAAACAAACAATAGAGGATAGTGCATAAATTGACATGCTAATTCTAAAATATATAAAAAATGCCAAGGGAAAAGAATAGCCAAGATATTCTTGACAAATAAAACCAAGTTGTGGTGGGAGGAAGGTTAAGTAGGTATCTTGTACAATCAGGTATCATGACTTAAGACTCAAAAACTATAGAAACTAAGACCATAAAACTTCTGTGCAAAGAAAGATGAATAGTCTCATGGAGTTGAACAATGTCTAGAAACAGGCCCACACACATATAGAAACTTTATTTTTGACAAAAGTGAACTTTGGAGACTGAGAAAAGAAAGTCTCTTAGACGAATGAGTCTCAGTCTATTGGATATCTAAACAAAAAGGAAGGAAGGAAGGAAGGAAGGAAGGAAGGAGGGAAGGAAACTTGACTCCTACCTCATACCTACATAAAAGTGAATTCAAAGTAGTTCATGACTTCTAGAAGTTCAGTCTTCTAGAAGACAATGTAAGAATATTTTTGTCAATTTTGGGTAAGGAAAGATTTCTTGAATCTTATACAAATCTCACTAATCATAAAGGAAAAGATTGCTACATTGGACTACATCAAAATAAAGAACTTTGGTTCATTGAAAGAAACCATTAAGAGCCTCAAAGTAAGAGAAGAGATTTGCAACATACAAAAAATAGCAAGGAATTCAAAACTAGAATGCACAAAGGACTTTTCCAAACCAGTAAGGGAAGGCAGACAACCCATTAGAAAAGAGGCAAGAGACTTGAATGGGCATTTTACAATAGAAGATAGGAAATGGCCAATTAACATGTGACACGTTGCTCAATCTTATCAGTAATCCAAAGTCATCCTCAGAAGATATCCCTAGTCCTTAAATGTTTGAAATAAGAGTGTGGGTAAGAAGGTGGCGCAAAGGGAATGTTCAAACACTGTTGGTGAGTATGTCAGTTGGTCCAGTCACTTTAGAAAACTATCTGAGAAAGTTGAGTGAACATACATGTAATGATGGAACAACTCTATTCCTGGATGTTCACTTAACAATTGGGCAATCAGTTTGTAAATTTGTTCAACAAGTGTTTTGAGATCAGACTCTTGCAATGGAATGCCAAAGGAATCCTCTCTACTTTTCAGCAACTGAGTCTATGGGGAGGCCATTCTTTCTCACTCTGTAATAACTCAGTGTGGGAGACAAGTATTAAATCACTATGCAGAAGATAGGAGTTCTGAGGAGGGGCTGAAAGAAGGAAGCTCAGTACACAAGGACATCTCTGGCAGGGCGCAGGGTTTGAACTAGGCCCGATAATGTCAGTTCTCATCTTCAAAGAGGGAAAAAAAAGAGCTCAAACTTGAAGAAATAGTGCAGTATTAGAGTGCAGTCATAAACATAAAACATTAACATGTAATTCCCTTATGCTTTTGAAAAATTACTTCATAAACGCAAAGTAAAATATTTTTCCCTTTTTATTACCTGACAATTACATATTAAGAATTTCTTTTTATGTTTAAAAACATATGCAAGCCGGGGAAGGCAGACGCCAAAATGTAATTGCTTTCCTTCTATAAGAATCAGATGTCATTTTCTTCCAACTCAACTCTGAAAAAGAGATAGGAAAAAGCAAATTGTTGTATACATTAAATTTGGAAACATCTGATAGCTTTCCTCAATTAAACTATTTAAATGGAAAAAGATTGCTGTACAGCTCTATCATATCCCACTGAATAAAACCTCAGCTGAAGCAAATTGGCAGTGGCAGGTACCAAATGCATCGGCAATAATGAGATTGGACAACCCAGTGGAGGTCATTGGTAATTGTTATTATATGCAATATTGCACTGTCAGAAAAAGAGAAAACCAACTCGTAGCAAGCAGAGCTGTGGCTGAGGGTCTTATAAGACTGTCTGTGACCTCCTAGCCAGGGTGAATTGAGGGGCGTCAGGAAAGCCTGAACTCCTACATTCTTTTTTTTAAATTTTTTTAAAGATTTTATTTATTTATGCATGCAAGCTGGGGTACAGGCCAGAGGCATGGGGTGGCGAGAGGGTTTACCAGAGACAGAGTGGGGAGCAGAATAGGCAGATCGATGGAAATACACTGCTGAGGGGAGCAGCGGGCGAGGCAAGAGAGTTCTGCCACGTCATGTGGGAATCTCCCTGGCTGGGAGTGGAACTTGCATCGCTGCTGCTGACAACTCCACAGTGCAGCGCTTAACCGCTGTGCCACCAGAGAGGCCCAAACCCTACATTCTTGATCAATGGTTCTTTCAAGGCCTGTTATGTGCTTTCAGTGTGTGGGGGACAAACCACCACATGATGACCAGACAGCTGATCGTGTCTCAGGGGTGACCCTAAGAGGGAAAGTAGGTCAGAAGTTGAGACAAGGTTTGTGTGTTTGGTGCGGTTTTGCTTAGGGCTGGCCCTGAGTAGAGGCATTGAAAATTTTTTTCTCTTCAACTTGCCAGATGTGGAAAACAAGCATATTCTCTTGTTTTCCAGGATTTGGGGTATTCATTTCAGAATTCTGCACTTGAGGAGGAAGGGGCAGGAGGAAGTTTGGGCTGCCTGGATCCGAGCAAGCCTGCCTGCCTGTGCCCAGACTCAGTGAGGCCCCGGGCATGAACTGAGACAGCCTCTGGGCACTGTCCAGATTAAGGTGACCAAAATCGGTGAAGCCCAGTCCTGTGCAGGTGGCACACATATTTTTAATATTTTGAGGAACCACAAGGCCTGGTCCAGTCTACCTTGCAAACACTTATTGTTTCTGTTTTTTGTTTGTTTTTTGGTTGTGGGCCATTCTCACTGGAGAACAGTGGTATCTCATTGTGCTTTTCATTCGCATTTCCCTGGTGACAGGTGATGATGAGCATTTTTTCATGTGTCGTTGACCACTTATATTTGATAAGGAGCTAATATCCAAGGTCTATGAAGAACTCATATAGCTCAACAAAAAGAAAACAAACAATACCATCCAAAAATGGGTGGAAGAGCTAATTAGATACTTCCCCAAAGAAGACTTGCAGATGGCTAACAGACACAAGAGTAGTCCTTTATTCTCAAACAGGCACCATTCTCTCAGTTTTAATGTTAGTTTGTGGGTAATGGGCCTGCCTAGTCCTATGAATATTCATTCACTGTAAAACCAGAGGGCACCCCCTCTGTGCCTGGCCAGCACCAAGGAGAGGACAGGAGCCTGTGCTGGGGTTCTCCTTGCCATGGGCCCTGCAGCCTGGCAGCAAGTCATCAGATATGCACTGGGCACCTGCTGTGTTGCCAGCTGTGTACAAGTCCTGGTTCCTGCCTGCAACAGCTCTGACTGAATGAAGGAGACAGGGAATTTTCTGGAAAGATGACAGGTAGCTCACAGGACTTCAGGTTGGAGAAATGGGTAGGGAGCAACAGGAAGCCTAGCACAGCCAAGATCAAGCCAGCAGAGCAGTCTGCTTTGAGCTGTCAAGGAAAAACTTCTTAATGACACTATTAAAGCCGGAGGCAGACTTTGCCCAGGGCCATCACCATAGGCTAGGCCCAAGTGAGGAAGAGAAATTGGGCTCAAGTGTGAGTGCAATGGGACAAAGGAGATTTATAGCCGAGAAGCAGGGTCAGAGGAAAGTTACTAAGAGGAACCATTGAGTCTAGGGGGGTTCTAGCTAAACCAACTCAACAGGATTCTTCCTTTCCTTCTCCCTTGCCTCCCTCTCTCTTTTCCTTCTTCCTACTTACACATTAATACTCCCTCCTCATTCCAAAAAGAATGTGAGGTGGATAAATTCCTTTGGAAAATTTCTAAGAGGCACTAAGAAACGTAGACACCAGATTAACAAATTCCTTTTCTCTATGTGCCCTGGATGAATAGGACAAAATATTTTCCCCGAGGGGATAAAATGGATCCAGACAGGACAGTCAGGAAGCAAGGCCCCTTGCAACAATCTATAACCCAGCATGTGCCAAGTGCAGGAGATTTTGTCAATCAGGATACTTCTGGTTGCAAGTAACAGAAAATTCAAGTGAAATAGGGATGTATAATCTCCTGTAGCAAGAAATTCTGAGCCAGTGGACCTCATTCTGCACTCTCTTCTCGCCCTAACCCCAGCTTAAGGGGGTGTATCCTTGGTCTGCAGCTGGCTACTGTTTGGGACATCACTTCCTGATGATGTCCGGGGAAGAAGCAGGGACACCACCTGTGGGCACCTGTTTTCTATGAGGCCGCTTCCCCAGGAGTCACTAAGCACCACTGATGACCTGAAGAGCGACGCGGGATCTGCCACTCATCTCCAAGCCAGCTCTAACCAAGGGGAATGTAATTGCTAGAACTTCTTAGACCAATCAGTGTTTGCTCCTGGTGGGGGCG
>PVIJ01009761.1:0-16147 GCA_004024925.1 Scalopus aquaticus
ATGTGTTTATCTTCTTTCCATGCTGAATAGTATTCCATTGTGTATATGTACCACATCTTCTTGATCCAATCATCTATTTTTGGACATCTGGGTTGCTTCCATACCTTTGCTATTGTGAACAGTGCTGCAATGAACATACGGGTGCATGTATCCTTTTGGATTAGTGTTTTTGTATCCTTTGGGTAAATTCCCAAAAGTGAAAAAAAAAATCTTGATTTTTTTATCATGATTTTTTTTCTTATGACTGTTAGGGAAAAAAATCTTATCCAGAGAAACTAATATACAGGTACACCTCAGAGATAGTTTTTTTATTTTTGAAGATTTATTTATTTATGCATAGAAGAACTGGGGTGTAGGCCAGAGGTGCAGGGCACTAGTGAGAGGATTCACTAGAAACAGCGTGGAGAGGAGAACAGGCAGATTGATTGAAATAAACTGCTAAGGATAGCTGTAGGAGAGACCGAAGAGGTCTGCTGTGCTGCCATAGTTCGGTTAGCTCCCTGTTGAGGGTTAAACTGAGACTGTGGTGGTGAGAGCTCTGAGACTTAACCCTTATGTCACCAGGGAGGCCCAACTCAGAGATATCTCAAATTTGGTTTCAGACTATTGCTGCTGCAGTAATTATTATAGTAAAGCAAATCACATGAATTTTTTGATTTCCCAGTGCATTTCAAAATTGTGTGTACATTGAAATACAGTCTGTCAAGTGTGCGATAAATTATGTCTAAAAACACCCAAAGTACATGTGGGTTTTTTTAATGTGACAGACACATGAAGTGAGCACATGCTATTGGAAAAATGGTACTGAGAGACTTGCCCTATTTGTGGATAACATAAAATGCAGTATTTGAAATGCATAATCAAGTTGCGATAAAATGAAGTATGTCTGTAATAATAAATGATCAGAGGTCACTTTATCTAGTTGTTATTACCTTAACTCAGATAGATCTTTGTAATAGTCTGTTTGCATGTCTTACTCACTATCCTTAGTAGTCATTTTGGGAACCTCTTCATGAGTCAAGTTGATTAAATGCCTGAAATACGTTAAATTACTATATAAGTTTTTTGGAAGTTATATTGCTATTCAGTAAAATTATGATTCCAGAAAAAAAAATGCTTATTAATACTCAGTGCAAATTGTAATGACTTTCTAGCATTTTGGAGTTTTTTGCCCCTGTAATGAATCACCCAGAAATGTAGTTAAGATGTTGTAGTTTAATTAACAGGATAATATAATGGTCTGGTTATTTCTTTTGTAAAATCCTTTGCAATATATACTACCATACTTACAAATAAATTTTTTTTAAGATTTATTTATTTATGCATAGAAGCTGGGGTACAGGCCAGAGGTGTGGGGCGGTGAGAGGGTTCACCAGAGACAGAGTGGGGAACAGAACAGGCAGATCGACGGAAACACGCTGCTGAGGGGAGCAGTATGCGAGGCAGGCCTGCCACGCCATGTGGGAATCTCCCAACTGGGTGTCGAACTCCAGTCGCCATTGCTGACAGCTCCACAGTGCAGCGCTTAGCCGCTGTGCCACCAGGGAGGCCCCTTACTTACAAATATACTGTTAACTTTTGTCATTATATGTAACTTTCTGCATCTCTGTACTTTCGAGCTACTAATTTATAACAGTTCTAATCAAACAGATATGATTATGCTTGTAAACATACTTTTGCAGTTCCTTATTTATTAGTTTTGTGAATCCAGATTTTAGGTGGTAATTTTATACTGGTGAAGTGCAATGCGTGAAGGTAAGCACAGTGCATGCTGGGTAAAATATAGAAACTCGTATTCTAAAATTTATTGAGGAAGTAGGAAAAGTACTTTTGTTTGTAATTCTACTTATGGATATTAAATCTTCATCTAAATACTGTGTGATACATGTGTCAGTTCCAAGTGTTTTGAATGTAGAATGTTGAGTATGACATTTAAAATTATATTTATCTTTTGTAGTTCCAGGTCAACCAGGATAAAATGAATTTTTCCACACTGAGAAACATTCAGGGTCTATTTGCTCCACTGAAATTGCAAATGGAATTCAAGGCAGTGCAGCAGGTGAGTTGTGGATGTTGGTTACAGGTGCATCCCACATACATGCTGGTAATCAGTTGGAAGGACTCTGTTTTAATATCAGTAATGTAAATCTGACCTTCTACAACCTATTCTACTTTCTCCCTTCAGGATAGGCTCCTGATTCCTACTTCATAGAGGGAAACAAATCTTTAAATGGAAATCTCCAAATTATAACTAAAGTGTCTGAAAACTTAAACTTGGTATTAGCTTCCAAGGTTTTCTCCTTTTGGGGTGTTACGTTGACTTTAAGATGCTGCTAGGAATATTTTTTTTTAAGATTTATTTTTTTATGCATACAAGAACTGGGGTATAGGCCAAAGGTACAGGGGGTGAGAGGGTTCACCAGAGACAGAGTGGGGAGCAGAACAGGCAGATCGAAGGAAATAACACTGCTGAGGGGAGCAGTGGGCGAGTTTGCCTCGACATATGGGAATCTCCCCTCTCCCTGGCTGGGCGTTGAACTCCCCCTCTGCAAACAACTCCACAGCGCTGTGCTTAACCCGTTGTGTACCAGGGATGCCCTCCTCTAGTAATATCTGAAGTGAGGGTATCCAGTGGGCGGTTTGTGTATAACTAAGTATATCTGTTGCTCATGAATAAGATCTAGGAAATACCCTTCTAAGTATATAAAAACTTTCTCCTCCTGCTCACCTTGGATTCTGCTCGAATTCTGCCACATCACAGTGCTTCAGGGACATTCTCCTTTATTGCTCTTTTCCATAGCTGACACCTTCAACCTCTCTCTATTCTGACTCATCAGCAGCATTTAAGTATGTTTGAACCTCTTGTTTTTTTAAAATAAAATTGTGTCAATCTCAAATCCCTTCATAGTAATTTCTCACTAAGTGTGCTTTTACAAGTCAGGCTTCTTAAAAATTTGCCTACATTTGCTGTATTTACTCGTATACCTCCTCTTCATTCAACCTGGTTTTCTGATTTTCATCACACCAGGGAAACTGCTCCAGTACGATGTGGATATTCTTTGACTCATTTTTCTCGATTCCTCCCTGGTGGCTTAGGGATTAAGTCTTAGCACTATACCACCACAGCCTGAGTTCCATCCCCTGCCAGGGAGCTAACCCACTTACTGCACAGCAGACCTCTCCTGTCTTGCCTGCTGCTCCCCTTAGCAGTGTCTTTCAGTAAGTCTGCGTGTTTTGCTCCCCACTCAGTTTCTGGTGAATCCCCTCTCCCCCGCACCTCTGGCCTACATGCCAGTTCTTCTATGCAAAAAATAAATGATTAGCTTGACTTTAAAAAAAAGATCTTTCTTCCCTTGACTTTCAGAACATTGGACTTTCTTGATGTTTCCCTTTTCTCTGAAGCCTTGCTCTTAGGTGTCTTCTATGCAGGTTGCTTTTGTTCTTTTCTACTCCTTGAAATCCCAGTTTTGTTAGTTGCTCTATCTCTAGTTCTTCCTCATCCATTATTTGCTCTCTGTTCCTATTTAGATGTCATTTAGTGTTGATGACTCCTAAGTTACAGTTCACATGAGCTGTAAACCTACAGGTTTCTCCAGGTAGAGTTCCTACAAGCACTTCAGATTTCATATGTACAGGTGCAGGCGACTCATTGTTTCTCACATGCTCCATAAGTAGTTTTCTTCTTAAGGCAGAAATTGGAGCTTTAACTTTGGTTATCTCATCTCATCCCTTCCCCCACCCCCAACATGAAATGTTTAACTGTTACCTTCGTTCTGACCCCTATAGAGCTTCATGTGGATTACAGCAGTGTCTACCTCCACTACCTGTCAGTCCATTATACACACTCTAGCCAGAATAATTTTTGTAAAACAAATTTGATCATGTCACTTCCCTCACTTTGCCCTTACTGTGGGTCTGTTCATGAATTGCTTTCTCTCTGCTCTACCATACTCCATACCCTCCTCAACCTACCTTCAGCTTCCTAACTATGTTCTACCTGTTACTGTGAACTCCTTTCTTTCACCTGACCACATTTTTGTCTTTTCTAATAGGCTCTTTTAATGTTATCAGTTAGACTAAGTCATCCTGGTAGTTATTTTAGAATTCTCCCCCCAAGGATAAAGCTCTAAAAGAGCCACATGGCTATGTCAGAATAACTTGGATGTGAATCTTGGCGCTGCCATTTACTAGTCTTAATTTAAATGAGGCATCTTTCCTGAGGCTCAGCTCACTTGTTTTTTAATATGAAATGGAGTTAGCAATAAGACTGGTGTATAGTTACTGTGAAGATTAAATAAGATAATATATATTTCGTACAGAATTGTTAGCTTACCTTTTTCTTCTCCTGCTACTCATTTCTAGCTACCTACTGCCCTTCTTTGGGCCTAAACTTTTAATCCCACTTAATTCAAAAATGTTTGCCTAGAATCCTGGCCCTTCTTTTCTGAATCCTATGCTTGCAAGTCCTGCTTGTCAGGTTGTTTAACAATTGCCTCCTCCTCCCTGCTTTTGATGTTTTCTCAGAACTATGCCTCTGACCAAACTGTACTTGCCAGCTTCCTTATTCCCTGGTTTAATTTACAGGCTCAGGTTTAACTATTTCTAATACTTCCTCTTTTCCCTCTACCCTCCCACTTTTTATTTGTTTATTATTTAATTTTGACAGTCTAGAGAAATTTTTTTCATGCTGTTAAAGGTTAAAATAATACAGGTCATTAGTAATTAATAAGTGTTTAATCTGTTACATTTTCTTTGGGGGAAAAATCTTAGTTGCCCCCTTAAGCTTTAACTGAAGTTGTCATTATTTAAAGTACAAGTATCATGTAGACACGGAGCACCTATTACTCTTTTGGTATTATCCAAAATTATCTGCATTGATTCCAGTTATAACTGCTGAATGACTAACAAAGGACAGAAAACTGAAAATTTGCTTGACTATATTAAAGCTTTTTGATACCAGCTGTGTGCTAATGACTATTCTGTGTACATACTTATACTACAAGTTTGAGGGGAAGTTTCTCATCCTGTTTCATGATGAGAAAACTGAGGGTTAACACATACAAAGCCGTAGGATTCGTCAGTGGTAAAACGAGAATTTAAATCCAGATCTGCGATGCCACAGACCGTGCTTTCTCTACTACACATAGGTATCAGTCTCCAGTATATGTACACTAGTCAAAAAATTGACGCTAGTTCAGATTGGCATTGTATTTTTTAAAGGCCCCACAGTTACTTTGACCTTTATTTCTGGTTACCAGTAATGTTTTAAAGGTTTATAATTTAAATTTGTATTTTAAGTTGTATAAACATATAGAATGATCAGCTTAATAAGGAGAGTAGCACTCTCAGTGAATTGGAATTCAGGAATCTGGTCGCCTCACAATTTATTAGGAAGGAAACATGGGTTAAGCACTGGGATTTTTCATTCATCGCATGGTATATGCTGTGGAATCCTGAATATAAGCAAAGCTACAAATTATGTGCAAATTAATAAAAGCTATAGTTCCAGTGAATTTATCTATTTTAAGTAACATCTTGAGGAGTTTAAAGCATTTGGTTTGTCTTAAATACATACTGATGTATTTTTTCTTGATTGGTGCTAAAGTGACAGTCTACTTAGTTTTGTGAATTTTAGAAATAAAAAAATGAAATTAGGTTATATATATATATTTTTTAATCTTCTCCTTTCATATTTCCCCCAAGGTTCAGCGTCTTCCATTTCTTCCAAGCTCAAACCTTTCACTAGATATCTTGAGAGGAAATGATGAGACTATTGGATTTGAAGATATCCTTAATGGTAAGTGCCACTCAGCACCTTTTTTGGAACCCCAGTAATGCACGAGGCAGCAGCAACAAACAAAACTAATAGGATTTTTCATCCACATGTAACTGGAAATTGATTGGATTCACTTGTGTTTGTTCACTATAACAAGATAAAATTTAATGATGATTATTGTTATTCAGTTGGTTTTGAAAGGAAGAAATATTCATAAAGTTCTGGGGGTATATAGTCATTCAGGCAAGTAATGTTAGTAAGTCTCATATCCTGAGGATAATGTCTGATAAGTGAGTGTAATATAGTATTCTTAAGGTAGCTTAAAAAATGATTGTTGGCTATAGTACTCAAAATATTTATGGGATATGACTATTTTTAAAATTAGGAAAAAGAAAAAAGTTCTTTGTTTTTTTAAACTAGGCCCCCACAAATTAATTTTGTGTTTCCCTAGAGTAAAAAGGAGAATTTGTCATTTTTAATGAACTTCGAGTAGTTGTATCATGTATAAGATAAATGGCTTATGTAAGAGCAATACGTGTAGCATCCTCTTTTTTCTGGTTCTGAGGAAGTTAAACAAATATAATTCAGCTCAGTGTTGCTTATGCTTATTATGCCCCCAGCAGTTCAGGAGAAAAAGAACACAACAGGATTAAATTATATTAGTTTTGCTTGTCCACTAAGGAAATGTTGTGGATACAACAGAAGTCTAGTGAGCCTTCTCTCTCAGTATCTTCCCTGGGGGAGTTTTTGAATGCAGGAAAACCTGGAAATTTCACATTTTTACATTGACCTCAGACCTCATTTACAATTAGTGAGATGATTGTTCCATTCTTTATATATTCTTATCTTTTAATTTATTATAACAATCCTTTATTTAAAAATCAACTCCTGTAATTTTGTGTAAAGAAAAAAAAATCTGTGTTTTCTAAAGGGAGAGGTAAACATTAAACAGTTAAAACAAACATAAAATTACAAAGGATGGGAGAGTCACATGCCTCTGATTATGACATGATTTGGCTCCTGAAAGATAGATGAATTAGTTGAGCTAAAACTAGAGGCAGAAGAAGCAGTATAGTCAGGGTCTCTAACCTGAGAATACCTGAAGAACTCTAAGTACTTAAGATCTTATCCTAGTTAAAGGTAACAAGTTAGCCAGTCCTAGTTTCATGGGTGCAGGTAGAAAACAAGACTCCAAAAGACAGGACAGTCACCAGAGTGTCAATTTTCCTGTTGGTTCCCTGAACCTCAGCTGCTACAAGGCAGCAAGGGGAGGATCAGGTTATGCCTACATATGTGATGGATTCCGTTACAGGAAGAGGAACACCATATTAAGGGCACCTCAATCTTTTATAATAGGCAGTCAGTCTGTCTGCCCTGTGCCCCACAGGAGATAAGGTCTGTCTTCTAAAAGCTGTTCACTTAGAAAAAGCCATGGAAAGAATCTAGAACAAAGACAGATTCTGTCTCTACTTCCAGGACTTACAGAATTGTGTGACACTGAGTCTGTCACTTGACACACATTGTGTGTTAAGATCCCCGTGGCTGGAGTGCTTGAAGAAAGTGGAGTGTGGAGAAGGGTGAGGATGAAAGGCAGAGTGCAGGGGAGCCAAAATCTTGTGACCGCAAAAAAGTTTATTGAGAGTATAGTGTAAGGCTGTGAAAAGCAATGCGGTGATGTGATGGGATTTCACATTTAAAAAGATCACAGCTTTTTTGTGGACATCTTTTTATGCTGACTCCTTGTATCTTGCTAAGCTAGATATGAGCTAGAAAGGCACCCTGATTGTTTGGGTATTTTCTGTTCAGATGAGAATACTGGATTTCACTTTGGGTAATTCCTCAGTGGAAATTGTGCTTGTTACATACATAGCATTTTACTCTATTGATAATTGTAGCTGTAACAGTTGCTGCTAAAGCTACTTTGTTGTGAAATAAGGATCAAGAGTCTAAATTGCTGAACTGATGTAACAGCAATGTACTGTTTCTTAGGCAATCAGTGAGGAAACGTCCAAATTGATCTGTGACTCTTGATAATAATGGTTTTAATGTGAATGATTATTTTTACTAATTTTACAGTTTTTTGTGTGTTTATTCTATTTCTAGTTCTATATTGAGGAGTAAAGGGCAAAAAAAAAGAGGCTTTTTTGTTTTTGGGAAGATTCCTGTTTGTATTCATTTTAAAGACTCTCTTAGGTATATTATCACAATAAAAATAAAACTTGTCTGACCTATTTGTAAAAATAGGAGAAAAGATTTTCAAGGTTTTAGTTTTTGAATTCTGATTTGTGTGGTATCATGAACATGCAATGGAATATAGGTGTGAATACAAGCAAACGGTGTCCAGCTGTGTTGTTGTCTTCCAATCAAGATATAAAATGATGTCGACCCTCCAGGCACTTCTCCATCCTTGGTCCCAGGCAACCACCAATGCTTTCTGTCACTTTAAATCAGTTTGGCCCATTAGAGATTTTCATGTGGGTGGAATCACTGAATTTATCTTTTTTGAGAAAACTTTAATATGTTTTTTGTTTGTTTTCAGACCCATCACAAAGTGAACTAATGGGAGAACCACACTTGATGGTGGAATATAAACTCGGTTTACTGTAATGCAGTATGCTGTCCATGAACACAGAGGGGCTGTTGCTTGTATAGTCTTCTTTTTAGTATAATTTTATGTACACAATATTAAAATACTGACTGATACATGAAAATTTTTGCCTAAATAGTGTCTCTGATCATTTGATATTATTTGGGTCATTGGTTTGAGGCCATAGAACATGTGAAAGCACTATAAAGGGAGATGATTTTAGAACTCCTAGTTTACATTCAAACAGTAAAATTCCGTGTCTTTAAAAATGTTAGTGAATATTATGAAACTGTCCATAGGTTCCAGTTCAACTTATTTTCCATGTATTCCATAAATTTACTTTGGAATAAACATCAATATAACCGCAGCCTTCAGTGACTTCTTTCAGGATATATATCGATAATTGATTTTCAGTGCTAACACTTTTAAGTATAAAATAAGATACTTACTTTTTATCCTATTTCAGTATAGCTTAACAATATTTATAAGAATAACATTTGCTTTATTGATGATACTTTAGAAGTACTGCTATTTTTTAATTTGTTGAGGTTAAAAAGCTGTTTTGAAAGTTTTGATTTTCATCTTGAATCTAAATTGAAAGATAAAGCAACCAGTAAAAGTAGATGAAATTGTATAGATTTAACATATATTTAACATATTGCAAGTAACACTGTTAAAAGTAAAATTCATTTTCCTTGTTTTATAATAAGATACTTAAAAAAATTAGTACATTCATATACACACACTATGCCTCCATGAATAATTCCATAATTATCCCCCCCATAATTATTTAAAACTAATTCTTCCAATGATTGTTTTTTTCTCATAAGGTATTCTTTATGATTTTGGTATACAAAAGTTGAAGATTCTTAGATTTAATTAGTGGATGGGTCATCATTGAATAAAAAGTATATGTTTTTTACAGAATTTTTTTTGAATGAGGCACATGTTTACCACATAAGGCAATATTGCCACCTCCTTTCTGGGATGGGGGTGTTTCACAATGTCTGAGGAATAGAGGTCACAGAGGTTATGGCTTTGAATTAGTGAAGGACCAGGTGGAATTCTACTTTAACTTTGATTAAACTTAATTACTTTTGACAGATGGATTGATTTTAACTCAGGACTTACATCACCCCTTTTGTTTTCTGTATTATATAGAATTCGAACACCCAATATAGCCTTTATGTAGATTAATGGTCAATAGTGTATTTATGGTCAGTAGTATATTTCCACATGAGTAGGTTCAGGATGAATATATTTGACAAGAAGTTACAGAGGTGGTACTGTGTACTTCTTAATGGCACATTGTCCTATTTTTGGTGTTGCTAAGTTTGATCACTTGATTGGTGGCACCAGAGTTTCCCATTTTGAAAGCACTGTTTTCCTGTTGTAATTAATAAATAATCTGGGAGGTAATAATTTGAGATCTTGTGTGTGTCCTGTTGCCCAGGGACCAGTCACCCACAGGCTTTAGCATCCGTGAATTCATGCCTCAATCATTTATTACTTGGTTATTGGGGACTAGGGTTGAGACTACAAAATCATATTTTATTCTCCGTTTATTGGCTGACAAAAATTTGTAAATTCAGGTTTCCCCCCCATTTCTCTCTCAGACATCCTAATTAAATCATGGATTTTTAATATTTTGTAATCCATTTCTATCAGTACTCTGATTCCTTAACCCTAATTGTTTTAATGAATAATTAGACCTTCATTTTGGAAACATTGTGGTTAGGGGGCTTCCTGTAATATAATTCTTAACATTGCTAATTAATGTTACTTCATGGAATATTGAATATACTTGAGACACTTTAGTTATTGAAAACATGATTATAGAAATTATGACCGAAGAAATACCGAGGCCGCCTGTCAGCATTAGGGCTGACACTGATGTTTTGCTGAATCGCATGAGAAAGTCACAAGATCATGACAAACAAGGGCATCAATAAAAACCTTACTCTGTTCTGTGCAGTGTCTTAAAAATAGTCATTGTATTGTGAAAAGTTAAGAGACAAAGGGAACTGATAAGGCACAAGAAGTGGTTTATTATTTTTTAAACTTTTTATTAGGGAAAGTTTCAAAATGCCAAAAGTAGAAAAACACAATATAAGCTCATGATCCCATCATCTGGGATGGGATTCCATTCCATAATTTACTGGTAGCCAATCTTATTTACATTTTTCATCTGTTTTCCCCCTTGATTTTTTTTTTTTTTAAAGATTCCAGGCTTCAGGGCCTCCCTGGTGGCACAAGGGTTAATTCTCAGCGCTATCGAGCTATTGCCACTGTGGCCTGAGTTTGATGCCTAGCCAGGGAGCTGACCTCGGCACAGCAGATCTCTCCTGGCTCGCCTGCTGCTTCTCTCAGCAGTGTATTTCAGTAGATCTGCCTGTTCTGCACCCCACTCTTTCTGGTAAATCATCTCACCCCCCCACACCTCTGGCCTACACCCCAATTGTATGCATAAATAAATTAATAAATTATTAATCTTAAAAATAAATCCCAGACATTATATAAATTTATATTTTTATATTAATATTTATGTACAATATTAAGCTAGTGTAACCACAATACTGTTATACCTAAGTTAACAATAATTCCCTGTAATGAAGTGTCCAGCCAGTATTCCAATTTCTGATGGTTCTTGTTGTTTTTGGCAGTTGTTTTGTTTGAGTCAGGCCTGATCCAAGTAACTTACACACATTGTGATTGCTCTTTGTCCGAGTTTTTTATTTATGGGTTCCACCTCTCTCTTCTTTTTCTTGCTACTTGTTGAGGAAACTAAGCTATTTCTTCAGTAGAGTTTTCCCGCAGTCTAGATTTTGCTCTTTACATCTGTAAAGTAATAGTTAAACATGTTCTTGCTTCTGTTTCCTATAAATTGAGTCTCCGGGTTTGATCAGATTCAGGTTCATTATTTTTGAAAAGACCACTTCATAGGTGGTATGCTCTTAGGTAAAAAAAAACACCTCACAGCTAATGGGCCCTTGTTTTGTGATGTTGTAGCCATTGATGCATAAATCCTTTATTAGGGGTAACAGAGTGGTTATTCTAAATCTGTCACTCCTTCATTGTTTTAGACAGACTGCTTCCTTAGAGAGAAACTTACTGTGACCTACCATTTGGTGACAGAGGGATAGAGTTGATAAAGGAAAGACAGGAAATTACGCATTCTCTTCTGTTTTTAGTCATTTTCAGATTTCACCCTATAGTGGTGACCAACTTATTTTTCTTATTCTTGTGTCATAATGAAGTTGTGTACTATTTAATATGTATTTTTGTCTTGTTCTGTTTTTTACAAAGATGGTTTATACAAATATAAACCAATTAGGGACCAGGCTGGGCTTTAAAGACTCTCCCCTTAAAATGGAAGCTGGATACATCTAGGGTTTGCATTTGGGCAAAACATAGGCAAGGCCAGCAACCAGATTCCATTACCCTGTATTTACCTTCTACTTTGTTAATGTCATTTGTCTGTGGCTGTCTGGTGTCTACTCCCACTTCTTAATAATAACCCTGACGTCCTTGGGGAATCAATGCACTTTTCTTCCATTGTGTGTCTTGCTTCTTTAGAAATCTAGGAAGGCATACCTCTCTGCTCCTGGTCCCTCCTGTGGGCATGTGACCTAGGTCAGTCAAACTTCTCCTGGACTTGGACTCTAGAGCAAGGACAACAGTAAGGTGACAACAGTAAGGTGATCCTTCCTGCTGCAGGATCACTGTGTTATTGTCGCCTTGGCTGTGGAGCTCTGTCCACTCTTATTTATTGAGAGCGCTGAATCCTAACCACTAGACTATCAGGGAGCATCACTGAGGTGTTTATTGAAACTCTGAGCCTCTACTCATTCCAGTAAATCCAGGTTGCTTTAGAAAACTTGAGTACATTGTATTACTTGAAATCAGGATGTCTGTATAATGCAGTAGTTGGCCTTAGACAACTGGTATCCCAGGAGCACATCCTCAGGGAAATGTGAGGATTGGGGACAAGGTGTCTGATTAAGGTAGGTCAGGCAGTGAAGCTAGATAGGAAATACAGTTTTCTTAGGCAGTTATAAAATAGCTATTCTATCTAGTCACATGCTCAATTTATAGCAAATATTGGACAAGAAGAATATGAAGACGTCAGGATGGTGGGTGACTGCTTCTGAGAGCACTGGAAAGTTTGAAGCAAATAACAGGCTCAAATCCCCAAGCCAACCTACAGAAGCCTAAAGAGTGTTATTTCTTCAAGTTGTAGTACTCAGCAAAAAACCAAATCTAAGTCTCCAGAGTTAGTGCAGCTCTGGAGGTCACTGCGGTGCCTGAACTAATTTGTGAAAGTTGAAGCACTGTTTTAGGACCCTGAGAATTGAATTAAGTGGGAACATAATTTAGGAAGGAAGTATTTTCTTCACTTAGAAGAAGTGTTCCTTTCTTTTTGTCCTTGAAGGGGTCAGTGTACCAGAGAAAGCCAATTCCTCCCTTGCCACATAATTATTTCCAAGAGCCATAGCCAGTGTTAAGAGCCTAGCATGCCCCCTGGAGGCCAAATCCAAAGAAACTCAATGTGAGCAAGAATGTGGGACTTTGCTAATTTATAGTTACGAGAATTTCAGGAACATGTGAAAGAATAGAATTTGAGTATGCTTTTGGATTATCAATTTGATACCCTTACACAAGATAATTTTAGAATACTTAACTCAAGAAACTGGACGTAGCTTTAATAGTTTGCAAAGTTGGATTCAACACAGGCCCCATGCTAATGAAACTGTGATGCCAGAAATACAGTGTAGAGCAGTGATTCTCAAACTGTTTTTAATGCATCACACTCACAAGAGGGATTTTGAAAACACAGATTGCAGGTCCCCATCCCTAGAGTTTGTTTTCAGGAGGTTTGAGTGGAAGCCTGGAAATTTTCATTTCTAAGAAGCTCTCAAGTGATGGCGATGCTGCTAATCCAGGGACCACACTCTGTGAATCACTGGTATAAAGGGAGGAATGTTGTAGTGATATGTTGCTTCACTGACCTGGTAGCTCTTTTCCAAGGTAAGCTGTGACAGGCCGCGTACATATATTAGAGCTGACCTAAAAGCACCAATATAGTCTTACATTTAACATTATTAAGATTTTACAGACTATCAGTGATACTGCTTAAAATTTACCATTGGAGAAATTTTAGACTGCAGCTGGGGGCCATTGGGAGAGGCATTGTGGGTGCAGTTTGAATTCACCCGCAGGGATTGCAGATGCCTCCCTTGGTTCAGGCAGTGCCAGAGAGACTTATATCCTGAGCACTCTACAGCATCAATCTCCTCCCCCCACCTCACCTCCTGGCCCCCATCCTGTAGGCATTGTTCTTGGGCCGCCACCCCATGCTGGCTCTTGCACTCCAATCATCCTGATTGTTGACAAGGCTGCAATCAACTCAACAATGTAAGCACAGCATCCAGGGTCAAACCCAGGTGATACCCTTCAAACCCATAACCCTTACTGCAGGATGAGAAGGAAAGCTGTCTAGCCTTAATCCGCAGAAGTAAGTGCAGCACCCAACAGAACTAGGAGACAAAGGAATTCACCCCAGTCAATGGATCAAGACATCCCCACCTCCCCCCCAAAAAAATTCCTAATGCAAGAGAACTAAGCAAACTACTGGAAGAAGTCCTCAAAGCAACTGGTCTTAATGATGCTCAATGAAGTTAGAACATGTGTGTCCTTTAGCTATAGTGGGTTTTTTTGGTTTTGGGGCACAACTGCTCATTTATATATGTTCTATGCTTGTTTGATGCTACAATGGCAAGAAGGGAGTTGTGACAGGCTCCATATTTACAAAGCCTAAAATATTTACAATCTGGCCCTTTACAGAATAAGCTTATTGGCCTTCATCTAGAGCAGAGATTCGCAATTCTGGCTTCAATACCGGGCTACCTGGAGAACAATGTTTTGAAACTTCAGAACATTGTTTGCCTGCTGCTCTCAAAACTTCTGAATTAGTTTATCTGTTAAGAGCTCCCCAGTGATTCTACCTGGCAGCTAGGACAGAACCACTAGCCTAGATTAAGGCTTGGTATTCATAATTATTTTCACTTTCCACCCCACAGTGATTATACTCAGTAAACTTAGGGCTAAGATGCACTCATCTAGGACAGTTTCTAGATCTAGGTGTGTATCACCTGGGAGGTTTGTAAAATTGCTTCCAAAATCCCACTCCATATCTATTCTTACAGGTAAGGTTTTTGGAAATTGAATGAGTAGCCAGAGAACTATTTGGTAAGTTGAAGAATGGAAAAGACATTCCTTGAGTCTATGCTATGCTAGTTAAGAATGATGATTCCGTTGAAGAGAAATATCAATATACCTTCTTTGGTGATGAAAATATCCATTTCTATTAGATATGGTCTATTTCAACTCCCTTATTTGGTGCTGGATAAAGAGGAACATGTATTCCTTCCTTGTTCTCCTTTATCTGAACTCCAGGTCATATTATAGGAGATTAGTTTTTTTTATTTTTGCATTTCTGTCTTTACTGTATAGTCCACCATCAGCTTGTGTGTTTTTCTAGTATTTTAGCTTCACATTTACTAAACATCTCTTATGATAGACACTTTGGAGATGGCTAAGCCAATTCAGGCTGTATTTTTACCCTGGGCTATCTCAATCCAGCCCCCTGTTACATACGCAAATAATTTTGGCTCCACTGAAAAAACCATCTGTTATTCCTTCAACTGTATCAAGTAATGCCATCTGTGTTCTCTTCAGTTCAGAGGAAATGTATAAAATCATGGAATACTGATCTTGAAGAAACTTTGTAGATCATCTTCTCTAACCTCAAAAAAGGCAATATTGAGTTAGGTACAGAAAATGCTAATGTATTTTGGGGAGCACCTTGTATTTTACCTGCTCCAATTATTGATACTGGATATCTGTCAATGTGTGCCCTACCTGTAAGTTCACTATATGAGACATGCTAAAAGTGGTATCAAGTCCATCTCTGTATGCTATTGCTTAATGGTTGCTGAGTAACTGTGGTCAAAGCACAAATTACAGAGGTCAAATTCCTTCTCTGTAAATAAAGAAAATGAAAATTTACTTTGCAGGGTTATTAAGAGGATAAAATGAATTGATATAGCAAGCACTTTCTAACTTGTCAAGTGCTATTTCTTTCAGTTTGGGAACAGAAAGGAAAACATAAATAAATTTGAGAATCATTCAGTTCTTACATAGATTGCCAGTCCAAAAATCATTAGCTAAGTCTAAAAGTAAGGATCTTGGAAATAAATTCTATTACTTTAAATTATGAGTGCTATCTGCTAGTCAAGCAGTAATTGATTACTCTTCAGGAAAAAGCCCTAAAAAATGTTAGCAAACTGAAGACTGCATTCAAGAGATTCCAAAAAAGTCAATCATCCAGTCTACTTAAAGGCATTTGTGTTATTACAAATGGTGACTTGGAAAATGGAGCTATTGAAGGACCTGTGAAGATACCAATTTAAAAGGTGTAGGGGCTAGCACATTTTCTAGTTTATTTTCTAGACTGGCTTAATGACTGTTGCATGATATCAGTGGTTACTCCCATAATGCATTAAAGACAAAATTTTGTAGTCTGTCGGAGGCCGGCTCCGACCAAGGTTGGGTTCCCGGGGGTGGTGGGGAGTTCCGTGGGGAAAAGGGGGTGGGGAGTGAGAGACCGCACACACCAGAGAGTGTGATCAGGCCGTTCCACTTTATTTCTTGAGAACAGGGTTTTTAAAGCATAACTATAAAGAAAAAACTACAGACAATGACAGGGTGATTACAGATATTCG